>JAJSOF020000003.1:10065643-10364721 GCA_025594305.2 Periplaneta americana | reverse complement strand
AGTCATATTTGTAACTGCTGTGCATCGACTGGAGTGGTTTGTAATTTTATATATATAAGTTACATGTTTTTTTTTTTGACGTCCAGACCAGCGCAGTTTCAAATATTGGCAAACAAAGAAACAAATGCTAGGGACGCGATAAAATTAAACAAATGCTAGGGACGCGATAAAATAAAACAAATGCTAGGGACGCGATAAAATTGTGCGATAAGCAGCCATGATTGGTTGAAATACATCCTTTGTTACCGTTTTATTGGTAAAAAGTAGTATGACGTAGTAAGAGTGTAATAGTCATAACAAAACAATAAATAAAACTCAAGTTTCCTTTTCATTCGCAGATTCCCGCCTCAAAATAAAATTCTTTCTAGAGGTCTAGTGGAGCAGCCTTAGTTGCTGTGGCAACTCTAATATCAAAACCTATCGAAAGGGTTAGAGAATGCATAAGTCCCCAGAACTTTCACCTAAAACAGGCGCACTAATATACACAAATTCATGTTAATTTCACCACTGCTTTATACTACCATAGCCGTTTTCCGATTGGCAATAATGACATCAAATTTAGCAGACGAAAAGTAGATCTCAGGTCAGAAATTAAAGTCATCTTCTAACCAGGTAGTTCCCAAACTTTTTTAAGGTGTGACCACTTTTAGGCGAGACTTTTATTTGAAAAAAGAACCCACTACCATAGTTAACTTCATTCGAAAAATAAAGTCCCTGTAAAATAAAAATAAAAAACAACGATATGTAACTAGTCAGCGATGTATACAAAGGAAGGAGAAAGGAACTGGAAACCCTACCTCATTATCTCCTGGCCTAGTTGCCTCATGAATGATGCCTTATTGGTGTCACTTGTGGGATCCAGACCTGTCTTCGGACAGTTGGCTAAAATACAACAATGTACTCAAAACGAGTGGATACCATCCCAAAAATGACCAAAATAGAAGTAGGCCTTTATGGTGCAATAATAACACTAAATATTATGCAAACATCATTAAACATCAACTTTTGAGTCGACCTAATTTTCGGAATAAACTCAAAACAATTAAGACATTTACAGAAGAATACTGAATCCTTTTTTATCAGACACTTGCTTTCAATTGGCTGAAATTCCAACAAATATGAAGGAAAAACTCACTGAAATTTGTGCTGATACAATGTTTAAACTAGTCTTCTTTTCCCTGACCCTGAAATGAACGGGCCCCGGTTGAAATCCCGGTTAGGACAAACAACCTGGTTGAGGTTTTTTCCAAGGTTTTCCCTCAACCAATTAGGAGCAAATGCTGGGTAACTTTCGGCGCTCAACCCTGGAGTCATTTCGCTGGCATTGTCACTAGCAATTGATAAGGCGTCGTAAAATAACCTATTAAAACTTCCCAGAGCGTAGACAAATTTTGCATCAAAACAACGCAAGACTAACACTAACTTGCAAAAGCTCTTAATTCTTTTACAGCATTTGCAATCTTGAATTTTTGCGAAATAGATTTATCGCTATAATTGTCATCAAAACAAAAGCGGTAAAACGTCTTGAACTTAAAAATGATACAGAGCTCAGATCTGAAAATATACAGTATTTTGTGAAAAAGAGGCATATTGAATATATCAATTTCTTATACTATATATCTATTAAAACAATTTTGTTTTTATCGTCAATGATTTTTCATATTAAAGTTCCTAAAAATACAAAATAAATACATACGATGTGTTGATAAGACGTTTTTCTTTTATTTCGTAAACAATCCCACGACCCCCCCACCACAGCCTCTTTAAACGACCCTCCCCCCTCAGTGGATCACGACCCACACTCTGAGAATCACTGTTTTGACCAATCGCCGAAAATAGTATTACTTCTCCTGGGGAAAACCTCGGAAACAAATAACCAGTTAATCAAATCAGTCCAAGTGGGTTTCGAACCCATACACAACTGCAGCCTCTAACTAGGAGCCTTGCACGCTACCTCTAGACCACGCCAACGCCCTATAAGTCTTATTACAGTCTAAATATTTAACTTGCTGTGATTAGAAATTCTTAGTATAACACTATGATAACTGAAGTGTTGACTGTCGTGTTTAGAATAATGACGTGTTGCCCAGAGGTAACAGGTTGGCAAGGCCGATATCGACTTCGTGTTTCGCCCGCTCTGAGAATGGAGATGCAGACACTGTGGCTGTTTATGCAAATAGATAGGGTTTGCAATTATTATATAGATATGTAAATGCAGATGATATGATGGGCGATAAATTATCACTTCCATCAAGAATAAAATTCCAGTTCAACTGGTTTTGTAATGTCGGCAATAATTGTAACAAACATGTCGGCGTGTTGCCTGGCAACGATATATAATCTGCCTGCGAATTTATGAACCTCACTCCGGAATATTTAATAAATTCGTGAATTATAATAATTATTACATTAAATTATGTACTCAACCAATATAATAGACTATAAAACCGATTTAATTTCAATTTCCGTTTTAAATTAACGATTTTGTTTTATCGAAACTCCTTGGCAACTGTTTTTTTTTTTGTGTGTAAACAATGTTTTAAATTAACGATTTTGTTTTATCGAAACTCCTTGGCAATTGTTTCTTTCTGTGTAAACAATGTTTCAAATTAACGATTTTGTTTTATCGAAACTCCTTGGCAATTGTTTCTTTCTGTGTAAACAATGTTTTAAATTAACGATTTTGTTTTATCGAAACTGCTTGGAAATTTTTTATTTCTGTGTAAACAATGTTTTAAATTAACGATTTTGTTTTATCGAAACTGCTTGGCAATTGTTTTTTCTGTGTAAACAATATAGGAGGCCACGACTAATAGCATTTTCATAATGGTTGAAGATAAAACAATATTTGGTGAAGGTTCCGAGCAATAAATTGACAAAATAATTGAAATGCAAGACTAATTAACACAAACAAAAGCCTAACGACTGTGTGGAACCAAATTGTGCAATTTCAGAAATAACTAAAACATGGGTTTTATGTCATACTCAAACTGAAGATATCGATATAATATTAGATATTAGATATTTTATACGAATTGTGAGTTCAGTATTCACAAAAATTTAATTAAATTCCTGTGTTTTATTTCAATAATGGTGCTTTTAGTAATATTTATACATTAATTTCGTTCTTATCGTAAATTTCGTTGGGTTTCTAATAAAATCAATATTTTCATTGTTCGTTCCTTTGTTTCTGTCAAATAGCTGTTAACATTAGATGGTTCTAATTATATTTGTAAATAAATACATTCACTTTTTCTGTAACAATCTAGCAGGCCATGCCATCCAATAAAATGTAGCAGTGGATTCGTATAACGCGTGTGTAAAAAGTTACGCCCGATTTTGAATGCAAGTTGTTGTTGTTGTTGTTTATTCAACTGTCCGAAGACAGGTTTGAACCTCACAAGTAATATCAACAAGGTACCACTCATGAGGCAACTAAGTCAGGAAATTATAGGGTACAGTGGCCAGTTCCTTTCCCCCTCCATTGCATACTTCCCCGACTAGCTACATATTACACTAATCAGACTTCAGATCTATACAAACAAGAAGGTTTATTTACTTGTTTCAACGCCATGGTTACCTGAAACTAACAATAATCATAACAATGAAAATAATTCTATTCACACTCATCAACAGCTTCACAAAATAATAAAAACAATACTAGGCTTAATAATACTAATTTCTGCGTGAATATAAATCGAGGGAAATTTTGTATACACCCGGTATTAAAAAACTTATTCACATTATATGAAATGCGTCCACGTATGATGGATAAATATGTCTTTTCCCAATAATCATTTTTAATTAATTTAAAATTGAAATTTTACAAGGTTATGGTTATATCACTTCTAACACACGAGAGTGAAAATTGCATTACAATAAAAAAAGAGGCATCTCCAGAAAATAAATAGCAGAAATGAAGTTCTTGAGAAAACCAAAGGCTAGATAGAATAAAAAAAATGTACTCATTAAATGAAAATACAAAAAGAAAAAATGGAGAGTACAGAAACATTTGGAGAGTCTATTTAGAAAGCATGCAAGAAGAAATGTTGTCAAAGATTGCTCTAAACTCGTGACAGATCTGACCAAGGAAAAGATGGCGTGACCTGTGTACCTGCAGTACGACGACCATGACGGTCTCTTTTTTATTTTCGAATGATATTTTACAGACCAGCTAATTAACCCTTAAATTGACAATCTATTCTATAAGATACAACAGGTTAATAGGCTATATGCTATAATTTTAATAGAATAGAAAAAAAATTGGTAGGAAAATTAAAATTTCACAATACTATACCCTAATATTGTACAACATATAAAAATATAGGCATTGCGATAGTTGTTTTCTTTACGGTCCGACAAGGTTTAATAAACTAGTGTGCGAAATGAAGCTTTGCCAAGTTAAGGGTAAAAAATGTATATCTGTTCCAGAAATGTGTTGTTTGCTATAAGATTCCGTTAAAAAATGCATTGTTGTACTCTTTTCTTATAATTTCTCGCTTATAAAACAAATTAGATGTGTTAATTACTAACAGGACGATAGAAAGCTAAGGAAGAACCGAGGTTCCTGCACACGCTGTGTATAAGTTGTAGAAATCCAAGGCCTGCTGCTGCCTTAATATTGCGAGATTCAACTATCGCCGCTGCTATAGTAACAACAACTTTTCCTCAAGAGCAAAATCCAGGGCAGATCGTGAGTGGCGCCGCTATCTAATAAGAACAGCTGTTCCCACTGTTGTGCATTTTGTGCAATTATTACGCTTTGCGTGTGGATGTCCGACGTGACCATTGTTTACACGGCCAACCTAAAACAACACAAGGATTGGGCGTGTCTCCTTCCACTTTCTGACCTCTAAACCGGAGGTATGAAATGTATCATTACTGAATTTTCGTAATGAATTAATTTATAATAACAGTGCTACTTAATTATTTTTAGTAATTATATGTCGCGAAATTCTGGAAAGAAGAAGTAAGCGTGTTAAAAACAATTATACAGTAAAGTGCAAAAAAGTACTCTTAACACCAATGCGAAAACCATTTTTAGCACTGACTTTCAACTTCTTGCGTCGATTGTCAATTGTTTCCTACCAGACGTCACACGGGAGTAATCGCAACCGATCAATAAAGAGGTGTCCACACCTGTGGAGTAACGGTCAGCACGTCTAGCCGCGAAACCAGGTGGCCTGGATTCGAATCCCGGTCGGGGCAAGTTACCTGGTTGAGGTTTTTTCCAGGGTTTTCCCTCAACCCAATACGAGCAAATGCTGCGTAACTTTCGGTGCTGGACCCCGGACTCATTTCACCGGCATTATCACCTTCATTTCATTCAGACGCTAAATAACCTGAGATGTTGATACAGCGTCGTAAAATAACCCAATAAAATAAATAAAATAAAGAGGTTCAAAAATGTCTAACATAGTTCAAAAATCACTATTTATGGTTAAGAAAGTGCGCAAATTACATAAGGTATACTTCTACAGTTATTTTATTGCTAACTACACGAAACAATTAAGAATTAAATGTAATTATACAAAAATAGGGGGCACCCATGTGTGAACCGATGATCTACCACTGGGTTATACCAACTCTTGGTTTTGATGTAATAAAGTTTAATTATTTTAACGAGGGGGAATACAGCAGTGTAGAAAAAAGAGGATTCTACTGAAGTTGACCAACGATCGAGAAAGCAAGAATAACAGCGCCTGCAAAGCCGAAAACCCGCACGACAGTACTGCCTACGTCGTTGACTGCTTAAGCGAACGTTCAAGACATCGGGTATGTCAACTCTCGAACGTCGAGCAGCCTTGAATCGTCAAAGTTGTTTATACCAGACTGAACTTTTATCTGTCTTGGTAAATGCTATTATATGTATAAACAATCACGTAGCCTGCAAATCAAGATTTCAGGTATAACTCCCTGTAAAGTTGATTTGAATAATTTCGAGGGAAAAATTGTTCCGGGGCCGGGCATCGAATCCGGGACCTTTGGTTTAATGTACCAACGCTCTATCAACTGAGCTACCTGGGAACTCTATCCGACACCGATCCAATTTTTCTCTCTATATCCACAGACCTCAAAGTGGGTTGACAACCGTGAAGCAACCAACTTCGAGTGCACACTAACTCCGTGTGACTTAAATTGTGGTTTTCTGTTAACGAACAGTGACGTGTATTATTATTCAAATCAAGTAGTCTATTTGAAACATCATTTTTACCTTTCAGTGTACAATAATTCGTTCCCCAGTCTTTATTTAATTACTAGGCCCTTATTAAAAGGCTAGGAATTTCTTTTCGTATGTTTGAGATAAATTGTACAATCACAAGTAAAAAAAAAAAAAAACTAACGCTTTATTTAACGATGTGTATTATGTTTCTTAGAATTGCAAATTTATTTGAGAATTGTTTTTTTTTTTTTTTTTTTTTCATTTATATCACCATAGTAACATCCGATAATAGAACCAGAACATTTTGATAACTATGATACTGTTTTGTTTTGTCTTTTCGTAACAAGTAAACATCTCTAATGTTATTTATTTCAATGATGTATGTTATTAAAAGTTACGAAATCTTTCCTCGCCCACCAAATGCTATTTCGAGAATGATGAGCAAGACTCGAAGCGCTCGACAGTTACGAGACGAGACTCGAAAGACAAGTGCAACGAACACAGCGAGCGAGAGCGGCAGTTAGGTTAGTTCATCTCTAGTCTCTATACCAGTACGTACGAATGGCTGTTTAAGAAGTGTAGGACACATGATTGTGTTGAAAATGATTTTATTTTGTTCGTAGGGTTGCTTCACTTAGCCTGCTGCCTCGTTTCGCAAACATCCGTACTCACAAAAAAATGCAATTTTTAACTCTTGTATCGTAAATAAGTATTATAAATCAACTGAAATACAAGCTTTTGCAGTTTACATAAGTAAAATATATGAAAACAATTAAATAAACTGATTAAATTTTTAACTTCTTTGCTGTGTTAATATTTAGGATTTAAAGCCTAGGCTTTAGACAATGAAGGACAAGACTTCGAAACGAGTCAGCTAAGGTAAATCCTAAATATTAATACAGAAAAGAAGTGAGAAATTTAATCAGTGATATATAATTGTTGAAAGTGTATTATAGAAAAATGAAAAAGAAAAAAATGGAATAAAAATTAATATGCATTCCAAACTCTTTAAAGTCCGTAGATATTAACAGAGGTATAAGACACAGTTGATCTCTATCATTTGATATCTTATTCTGCCCCGAACTCTTCTCCCGTTCACCATTCCTTCCAGTGTATCTTTCAATACGCAGTTTCTTCTTAGCCAGTGAACTAGCCAATTTATTTTTCTTTTCCTGATCAGTTTCAGCATTATTCTTTCTAACACACTTTCATTTCCCATTTTGTCTATCCATTTGACACGCTCCATTCTTCTCCATATCCACATTTCAAGTATGTATGTATGTATGTATGTATGTATGTATGTATGTATGTATGTATGTATGTATGTATGTATGTATGTATGTATGTATGTATGTATGTATGTATGTATGTTTTATTGACACTACAATTGGGTGTATACCCGGTGGCAGTGATATATAATATACAATAATAACATTACAATATTAATAGAAATTTACAATAATTACAGCAATAAAAAAATATAATAAACGTAAATTTACTTCTAACTATAAATAAATAGATGCAATAAACTTAGGACTATAAAATAAAACTATGTTATAATAACCCCTACAATAAGCAAAAGTAAACCTAACTTGTAAGTAGCCTACTTCTATTACACCCAACTATTACGAACTTAAGTAATTACATATCACCTTAATTAATTAAATATCATCTTAATTAATTACACATCACCTTAATTAATTACATATCAACTTAATTAATTCCATATCATCTTAATTAATTACATATCAACTTAATTAATTACATGACACAACTTAGTTACACTGGACCTACAATTACATTTTCAGTCTAATCTTATCAACCTTTCCTCAAATGTACTGATTTTGAGAGGACCACCCTGAAAGATTGCCGCAGGTAAGCTGTTCCAGTCTACTATTGTGCGGTTAACAAAGGAAAATTTTGCCACGTCCGTTCTTTGTTTCCTGCATTTAAACTTCCTAATATGATCAACCCTGCCTAAGTATGATGGTGTCACTGACCTTGCATTGATGTCGGTCCATGCTTTGTGTCCCATTTGTGCCTTAAACAATGCGGTCAGTCTGGTTTTTCGTCGCCTTGATTTGAGAAGTTCCCACCCTTAGTCTTTTACTATCTCCTCACCATGTCCCTTTCCCATTTTGACATATTTTGCTGCCTTGCGTTGGACCTTTTCTACTGAATCGATTGAAGAGCATGTGTGTTAAAATTCCGAACTACACAAGCAATATGGCTCCTTGCTCTGTTATAATAACATTAAACCATCTCTTACGATAGTTAAACCATCCCTTACGATGTTCTAGTCGCTTCTCTTCACTTCGCCATAATATCCATGTTTCCGCCCCATAAAAAGCACTTCACTAGTATCTTCCTTAGTTCTTTTTCCAGAGGTTATGTTACTGCTTATAGTACAGACGTGGACAAATTATTAGCAAAATTGAAGATTTTTATTATATATTTTTACAAAATATGATCTTCAATTTAGACTACAGTTGACATTTTTGTGTGTTTCCAAATTATTAGCAAAATTGAAGATTTGTATTGTATATTTTTCAAAATTTAACTCCTCAATTTGGACTACATTTGACATTTTTCCATATTTACAAATTATTAGCAAAACTGAAGGTTTTTATTGTATATTTTTTACAAAATTCGATTCTTCAATTTGGACTACAGTTGACATTTTGGATATTTCCAAATTATTAGCAAAACTGAAGATTTTTGTTTTATATTTTTACAAAATTTGACTCTTCAATGCAGTTGACATTTTTGCTAATTTACAAATTATTACCAAAATTGAAGATTTTTATTATATATTTTTACAAAACTTGACTCTTCAATTTAAACTACAGTTGACATTTTTGCATATTTCTGTCTACTGTAATGATGGAAATATCCAAAATTGTCAACTGTAGTCTAAATTGAAAAGTCAAATTTTGTAAACAGAATTATCATAAAAATCGCCAATTTTGTTAATAATTTGTCCACGTCTGTACATCCCATTATTTATGAAATAGTTAAAAGACATTGCACACTATTTCGCCAAGTTTAGAAAGGAGAAAGACCGGCATGAACTCCTAGCTCGTATCACAAGTGATCCAGCATTAATTTCCAAGGCTAGGCTCCATAAACGAACTGTCAGACAGAATTCGTCGTCGCGTGACACGCAGTAATTGTTTGGAGGCCGCTTCTGTTATGTCATGACGGCTATAACCACCCATGAGCGGGATTTGATACGTCCTTGTCGGTAGACCGCTCTGAAGTGTCCAGAAGCAAGTCCGATCACGCCGGTAATACCAGCTCTACATGTTAATTCAAGTGATCGGTAATACAGCTGCACTTACAGGCACGAACGGAGTTATAATACAGACGTGTAAGCACGTTCAGAACATTTATAAAATAATAGAAATGGCATACAGGGAGTAACGAAAAAAGTAAACATAACTTCAAGTATTAATTAATTTATTTATTTAGTCATTTCTTTATTTATTCATAAATTTATTTATTTATTTACTTATTTACTTATCTATTTAATTATTTAGTTATTTATATAGTTATCTATTTATTTATTTACTTGTCTATTTATTTATTTATCATTCCATTCATTTATTTATTTACTTATTTACTTATTCACTTATATACTTATTGGTTTATCCATTTATTTAATTATTTACTTATCTATTTATTTACCTTCTTATTTATTTCCTTAGATATTTATTTTGTACTTATCTATTTATTTATTTACTAGCCATACCCGTGCGCTCCGCTGCACCCGTTAGAAATAAATATAAAGTAATTACATAATTAAAATAGGACATTTGATCCAGGGAACATTCGTGTTTGAAAAAGGATAAATCGTTTATTATGTTACTTAATTTAAATTTAATTAAAACATTAAAATGCGATCATTTTGATCCAGAGACCACTCATTTGGTCATAAAAATTAGTTTAGGAAATACAGGAAACGAATATACAGAATAGCCTATCAAGTTTTCTGTGCATAAGAATCTATTTTAATCTTACCTGTCCTCGATTCACTCACAAGTTACTGTAACATTATAGCATTATGTCCATCTAGAAAAACTACACTTTCCAATGGTGAATTAATAATTAATTATACAAATCGGTTAATTTAGCTTCCGATATTACTTCATACAAACACACAAACATTCTCTGTAGGCTATCTTTCATAGCTTTCGATTGTTGCTGTCCAAGGCCCCTTATAGACGAAGTCATTTGTTTTTTAATTCATTACACGGCCTTACATGGCAGTTATTTTAATTTTAAAACTCATTTATCTCATTAAATATCAGTCCTATCAAAATTTTTCAAGGAATAAAAACTTATCGCAAATTATTTTTAAAGAAACTTTTGTTATGTAACATTTTTCACAAAATCCATAATAAGCGAGAGATTTCGATTCATTTAATTCAGGCCCCCTTATAACCCCCCTTTTAAATAATGCATTTTGAATGCTATATAGCCTATAATCTAAGTTACAACGAACTTAATTTATATTCCAATTTTCATCGAAATCCGTTCAGTCATTATCGCGTGAAAAGGTAACAAACATACAGACAGACAGACAGACAGACAGACAGACAGACAGACATGCAAACAAAAATTTCAAAAAAGCGATTTTCGGTTTCAGGGTGGTTAATTATATATGTTAGGACCAATTATTTTTGGAAAATCGAAAATTACCAGAAAAATTTCGGCTACAGATTTATTATTAGTATAGATTTATATACTTATTTTGTACTTATCTATTTATTTACATATTTATTTATTCTTCCATTAATTTATTTATTCATTCATTTATAAATTTACTTATTTACTTATTAACTTATTCATTCATTCATTCATTCATTCATTCATTCATTCATTCATTCATTCATTCATTCATTCATTCATTCATTCATTCACCCATCCATCCATCCATCCATCCATCCATCCATCGATCGACTTCATAATGTCTGAATAGGTTAGGTATTCATGAATATACAATTATTAACATTTTGTGAGCGAATTTTAGGGATATATTATTTACATTTTTATTTTATTCACGAAATAGTCCTAATAAATGTTACTCGAGGTCTGTTGTGACATTATTATAGATAATCCACACAATATTGCTTGTAGTTCTGGAATAAAATGGTAGATACACATTAGCGGATCTTAGGGATTTCTTCTAGAAGTTTTCGAAACAACTTTTGGAAAGTCAGTTACTCTGGATGTTACAAAATCATCTTGACATCATTTCGACATAATGCATCCGCATATTTTCATAAATTCTTCTGTGGCAGAGACCAGATCACAGCTCTGTTATCATCATATTACCATCTCAAACAAGTTACCTTCTTTTAAATAGGTTCACACATATAATTTTATTAAATGAGAAAGGGAAATAACCAGTTCTCTATCATTTCCTACGATCGAAATAAGTTCATGTAGCAATGTTTCGTCATCTAGTTCATTGTTTTGAATTATAAATTAGTCTGTTATCAATGCTGACAATCAGAATACAAGTTTATTTACCGCACATAATCATACACTTAGGGTGTTGCAAAATAAATGACTACATTCAGGTTTCCGAGTGTCATATTATGGCCAGGTGTAACCTTTCATAGACACGTTCTCTGCACTGTATGGAACTTCGTAACATTTCTGACTATCGCAATCGACAAGGCATGCCTTCGAGGGGAATAAATAAGACAAAACGTGTGGGAGGAACTTCCGTGCGAGTTAAATTGACTTGCTTCGAGGCAGATTTATCTCCAGACAGGTGTGATATTTCTTACAGGTTAAGGGGTTTCATGCAGTAGCATGGCAACAGAAAGCTTACAGCTGAGGAAGCCATGAATTTATTTGTGTTATTGAAGTCTTCCTTTTTTCCACATTAATAACTGACACTGAAGACTATCATTCTCAACCAAGAAGACTACAATCCAGATTTCTATGTATTTTTAATTTACTTCTTACCGTGAATGTTACGTTAAACACGCAGTGCTGAAATCTTTGAGTTTCAATTTATCTCTAAATGTCTAGAGGATGAACCAAAATCATCTGTAAACTTGTATGGATTTTTATTTCTTCAGTTGAAAACGTAGGTAAAGAAGTAGGTTAATGATGGAATGAACAATGAATGTGTAAATGAATAATTAATATTATAATATGAAAGAATGAATTAAAGTGAGAGGGAATAAATACAAGTGTGAAGGAATAAATACAAGTGTGAAGGAATAAATACAAGTATGAGGGAATAAATAAAAGTATGGAGAGTAAATACAAGTATGAGGGAATAAATGCAAGTGTAGAGTAAATACAAATATGAGAGAATAAATACACGTATGAGGGAATAAATACAACTGTGAGGGAGGAAATACAAGTATGAGGAAATAAATACAAGACTGAGGGAACAAATAAAAGTATAGAGAATAAATACACGTATGAGGGAATAAATACAAATGTGAAGTAAATGCAAATATGAGAATAAATACACATATGAGGGAATAAATACAACTGTGAGGGAGGAAATACAAGTATGAGGAAATAAATACAGGTCTGGGGGAACAAATAAAAGTATAGATAATAAATACAAGTATGAGGGAATAAATACAACTGTGAGGGAGGAAATACAAGTATGAGGAAATAAATACAAGTCTGAGGGAACAAATGAAAGTATAGAGAGTAAGTACAAGTATGAGGGAATAAATACAACTGTGGTGAGGGAGGAAATACAAGTATGAGGAAATAAATACAAGTCTGAGGGAACAAATGAAAGTATAGAGAGTAAGTACAAGTATGAGGGAATAAATACAACTGTGGTGAGGGAGGAAATACAAGTATGAGGAAATAAATACAAGTCTGAGGGAACAAATGAAAGTATACAGAGTAAGTACAAGTATGAGGGAATAAATACAACTGTGGTGAGGGAGGAAATACAAGTATGAGGAAATAAATACAAGTCTGAGGGAACAAATGAAAGTATAGAGAGTAAGTACAAGTATGAGGGAATAAATACAACTGTGGTGAGGGAGGAAATACAAGTATGAGGAAATAAATACAAGTCTGAGGGAACAAATAAAAGTATAGAGAATAAATATAAGTATGAGGGAATAAATACAAATGTGAAGTAAATACAAATATGAGAGAATAAATATACGTATGAGGGAATAAATACAACTGTGAGGGAGGAAATACAAGTATGAGGAAATGAATACAAGTCTGAGGGAACAAATAAAAGTATAGAGAATAAATACAAGTATGAGGGAATAAATACAACTGTGAGGGAGGAAATACAAGTATGAGGAAATAAATACAAGTCTGAGGGAATAAGTATATGTGTGGAGATTAAATACAAGTATGAGGGTTAACACACAAATATGACGGAATAAACACAAGTATGAGGAAATAAATACAAATATGAGGGAATAAATACAAATATGAGGGAATAAATGTAAATGTATGAGAATAACTACAAGTGTGACAGAATAAATACAAGTTTGAAGTAAGAAATACAAATGAGGGAAGAAAATACATGTGGAGAAATACAATGGAGTCAGAGGAAGGAAATCCAAGTAGGAGGGAAAAAATGCAACTGTGAGGGAGGAAATATAAGTTTGATGGAATAAATACAACTCTCAGGGAATAAATACAAATATGAGGGAATAGATACAATTATGAGAAAATAAATACATATGTATGAGGGAACAAATAGAATTATCAGAGAATAAATACAAATACGAGGGAATAAATACAATTGTGAAGGACTAAATACAAATGAGGGAATAAATACAAATATGTGGGAATAAATACAAGTGTGGAGTAAATACAAACATGAGAGAATAAATACAAGTCTAAGGGAATAAATATAAGTGTGGAGATTAAATACAAGTATGAGGATAAACACACAAATATGACGGAATAAACACAAGTATGAGGAAATAAATACAAATATGAGGGAATAAATGTAGATGTATGAGAATAACTACAAGTGTGACAGAATAAATACAAGTTTGAAGGTAGAAATACAAATAAGAGAAAAAAATACATGTGGAGAAATACATTCGAGTAAGAGGGAGGAAATCCAAGTAGGAGGGAATAATTGCAACTATGAGGGAGGAAATATAAGTTTGATGGAATAAATACAAGTCTCAGGAAATAAATACAAATATGAGGGAATAGATACAATTATGAGAAAATAAATACATAAATATGAGGGAACAAATAGATGTATCAGAGAATAAATACAAGTGTGAGAGAATGAATATGTGTGAGTAAATAAATGGAAGTGTGAGTTAATTTTATTATTAATTTTCGATTTGATAGAAAGATAAATATAGTGTTCTGGTTCAACATGGGTAATTACGAGCTCTTTCGTTTTCCACAAGTTCAGACTTCTATTTACCCCTGACACCAGTGTGGCCAAGATCTCACACGATATACTATGCAAATTTTGCTTGGGTGTTTCCACATTCTTCAACCATTCACCAATATGTCATGATTGACTTAAATCTACCATAATATCAAAGGAGACTTTTTACTGTTACATGGAACGAACCAGCTACGTAACCTAGCTACGACTGAGTTCTAGATAAGGAGACATTTGACAGTCAAGCAATCATGAGTGCGCAATTTACAGTGCTTGCAGACTTAACTTATCGGGCAAGGAAAGTGAATTTTTATTACATGGTAATGCAAAGTGGTATATATAAAAGCAATGGACAGAAAATCGATAAAATAACATAAAAAAGCTTTTCTGCACGCAAGACAACACGCAAATCGCTGTTAGCACTAAGATTTCAGTAGAGCGTGGGTTGTAGCTCGGTCGATGAACCAATACAAACAGGTTTAACGATGGATCAGGTAAAATCGACAATAAATATGTAACACCCTAACATAGCTATCAGTGAGTGCAGCTACCGTGTTCCTAGAGGTCGTTAACTTGACAACTAAGGGTTATTTCCATGAGTTCAGTCATAAAACTCTGGCTATCTAACATTTACTAACAAGCTCTTCTAAATGGACGACGGATGTAAAAATAAACGGTAACACCGTGACAGTGTGTGTTCTTCATGACAGGTCCCAGAATAACCATTACTGCCATCCTGGTTGCAATCAGATTGAAACTTTATGACATATACTGGGTTTCTGTCCAAGTACTGCACAATATTCGACATCAAACCTTCCGGAAGATGATTGTACATTTTTTGTAAGAGCTAATTAGGACTGGAATGGAGATATTACATGTTTCTCGAATACAGGGTCCATAAGACGTGTTGATACGAGGGTCATTTCTAGAGCCCGGATGTTAGGCAAAATGACTTTATTAAACTGAGTGTATTTGTGAAAGACCTATTAGAGATAAACACGTTTCCACACATTTGGCGACGATAGGCCAAATTTTTATTTTGCCTATTTTAAGGTTAACTGCCTTTTTTTAGATTTTTTACGTCGTAATTGTACATTTTCAAATTTTTAATCCATTTAAAATAAACCGTACATAAATTATATCAAAAAACAAAAAAAGAACGGTTGTACAAATTAATAGTAATATGCGTTACAAGAGTGGTATGTTGAAGTTTTCATGTTCGAGGAAAACTTTGAAAAAGCGAAACGTAGTTGAGCTTTTTTAATTTCCGAGAATTGAAAGAAAACATACCGCTCGTGTATCGTACATTATTTTGTGCGAAAATCGTTTATACATACCTGAAAGAGGAATTTCTAATTAATTGCAATGAAATCTCCATCTTGGTTTCTGTTCAATGACGGCAAATTTGCAAAACAAAAATATCTATCTTCAACATTGTTGCTTTAAAATGTTTTCTGTGTTTACTATACTCCAGCAGGCCGTGATGTACGTCTGTCTTTCCCCCCCCCCCAGTCTATGGTGAGTCTGGAATCTTGTTGATTTTTTCACGGCTTCCTTAATGTTACTTGCATCACGAATGCAGTAACTTTAGTGGAGTTGTAGAGTTTACTTAATTTTTGCAAATATTTAAAAACAATAATTAACAGTGCAATTTAGGTGAAATTGCAGTGGTAAGTTTTCAATTTATAATTATTACTATATTGAACGTCTCTAAAAATAATATGTTAAAAGCCTAAAGCAATAAAATCAATATGTCACTTAAGCGGTAAGAAGAGGGAAATTGTTGTGTGTGTTACGTTGGGAATACTGAATGTGGAATTTTAGACTTACTGCGGATTGGTTTTGTGCGGAAACCAAGCAAATACGCACGATCTCGCACAAATGTCTATTTCACTGCCTATTTTTACCATTTTTAGTGCCTATAGGCCTATGCCTGCCTATTTTAACCAAAATAAATGCCTAAACATCCGGGCTTTCATTTCATAAGTCATGGCAACTATAGCATCAAATCCTACCCAGTAAAACAGACATACTTCAAATGTTTCATAATTGAGTTTTGCCATAGCAACGAAAAGAGTACTACGTTAATATGTACACGTACTTCGAAGGCAAGTCCAGTTTGCAATGCTAATAACTTTATGAAGGACTAGATAAGTAATCATGACGCAACGAATGCGGTTTCACCCTGTGCAATGCCATGATTGTGAAATGGTTTATTTTTTTCTATCGACGAGGAAACTGGAGCGATATGGAACCACCGCAAAACGCCTTGAACTTTGTGGGAAGACCTAGCGGTGTGGAGATACTGGCAGACCTTGGGTACAATAATTGAAAGCAAGGTCGCTCATTTCTTCTTTCAGTTTTATTTCTTTCCAGCGAACAAAAAGTATTTCCAGCGACGATGTGAATTAGATTATCACTAGGGACCGGATTTTTATGTAATATCAAGGTGTGAAATATGTACATATTTATGTAGGAAAAATAAGCTGAATATGTACCAAAATATGTAAAATCATGAAAATATTTAATATCAATATCTGGCAGATATAGGATAAGTAAGACTCTCCAGTTGTGATTTCATAGAGCACCCGACTTTTTTACCGCACACCGTTGTATATCTTAAAGATTTACCCTATGAATCTCACATAAGTTATTTTCACATTTTCCTATGAAAATTGAAGGTTCTGAAATACCACAGTACCACTGAAGCAACCGGGTTGACTCCTCAAAGAGACGAGACAAGATAACCACGTGCCGGAGAGCGCTGCAGGATGTTACAATGAGAAACGCGGTCAGGAAAACTGGAAGTGGCTGTCAACCATCACCGGACAAGTCTCCCTGATCCTCTTGTGTGACCTTGTTCCGTGCAGGAGGACCTCTCCAGCCACAAGTAGAGCACAACTCTTCAGCGTTATGAGGTCTCCACCTGCTACGACCGGAATGAGTTGAGGACGCCGGAAACTTCGACAAACAATGGAGAACCTTCTTGCAGATCTGTGGGCTCGGATACAAGTTCAGAGTCATCTTCATCAGGAAGGATTAGTAAGCGTGACTGAGCGTTCCGGCTCCATAAACTCCTTCAGCAGCCCATTTTAATTTGGGTCTCTATAGGTTCTATTTTCTTTAAACAGCAGTTAACATTTGCTTTGCTGTGATACCTGAAGATTGCAGTCTTAAGTCGTTGCAAAAAATCGATTTCGGATTAAAAAAAAAAATTTAAGGTACTTCTTCAACATCTCTCATACCGAAAAGTGGTAGTCATTCCCTTCTTCTTCCTCATCACAAACATTCTTCCCTTGTCCACAATTATCCACAATCTTCTCTTCTTCACAATCATCCCATTCTTTTATCCTCAGTCATTCGCATTCTTATTTTCTCCGCAATCTCTCGCATGCTTCTCTTTTCCTCAATCAACCGTATTCACCTCTTCTCCCCAATCATCCGCATTCTTCTATTATCCTCCCTCTTCTCCCCGATCATCTGCATTCTTCTCTTCTTCATAATCATCCCTATTGTTTTTCTTTTCCACAATCTTTTCCTATCATCCCTCTTCTCCTCAATCATCCACATTCTTCTCCTATCCTCCCTCTTCTCCCCAATCAAATGCATTCTTCTCTTCTTCATAATCATCCCTATTGTTTTTCTTTTCCACAATCTTTTCCTATCATCCCTCTTCTCCTCAATCATCCACATTCTTCTCCTATCCTCCCTCTTCTCCCAAATCATATGCATTCTTCTCTTCTTCATAATCATCCCTATTGTTTTCTTTTCCACAATCTTTTCCTATCCTCCCTCTTCTCCTCAATCATCCACATTCTTCTCCTATCCTCCCTCTTCTCCCCAATCATATGCATTCTTCTCTTCTTCATAATCATCCCTATTGTTTTCTTTTCCACAATCTTTTCCTATCATCCCTCTTCTCCTCAATCATCCACATTCTTCTCCTATCCTCCCTCTTCTCCCCAATCAAATGCATTCTTCTCTTCTTCATAATCATCCCTATTGTTTTTCTTTTCCACAATCTTTTCCTATCATCCCTCTTCTCCTCAATCATCCACATTCTTCTCCTATCCTCCCTCTTCTCCCCAATCATATGCATTCTTCTCTTATTCATAATCATCCCTATTGTTTTCTTTTCCACAATCTTTTCCTATCATCCCTCTTCTCAATCATCCACATTCTTCTCCTATCCTCCCTCTTCTCCCCAATCAAATGCATTCTTCTCTTCTTCATAATCATCCCTATTGTTTTCTTTTCCACAATCTTTTCCTATCCTCCCTCTTCTCCTCAATCATCCACATTCTTCTCCTATCCTCCCTCTTCTCCCCAATCATATGCATTCTTCTCTTCTTCATAATCATCCCTATTGTTTTCTTTTCCACAATCTTTTCCTATCCTCCCTCTTCTCCTCAATCATCCACATTCTTCTCCTATCATCCCTCTTCTCCCCAATCATATGCATTCTTCTCTTCTTCATAATCATCCCTATTGTTTTTCTTTTCCACAATCTTTTCCTATCCTCCCTCTTCTCCTCAACCATCCACATTCTTCTCCTATCCTCCCTCTTCTCCCCAATCATATGCATTCTTCTCTTCTTCATAATCATCCCTATTGTTTTCTTTTCCACAATCTTTTCCTATCCTCCCTCTTCTCCTCAATCATCCACATTCTTCTCCTATCCTCCCTCTTCTCCCCAATCATATGCATTCTTCTCTTATTCATAATCATCCCTATTGTTTTTCTTTTCCACAATCTTTTCCTATCCTCCCTCTCCTCCTCAATCATCCACATTCTTCTCCTATCCTCCCTCTTCTCCCCAATCATATGCATTCTTCTCTTCTTCATAATCATCCCTATTGTTTTCTTTTCCACAATCTTTTCCTATCATCCCTCTTCTCCTCAATCATCCACATTCTTCTCCTATCCTCCCTCTTCTCCCCAATCATATGCATTCTTCTCTTCTTCATAATCATCCCTATTGTTTTCTTTTCCACAATCTTTTCCTATCCTCCCTCTTCTCCTCAATCATCCACATTCTTCTCCTATCATCCCTCTTCTCCCCAATCATATGCATTCTTCTCTTCTTCATAATCGTCCCTATTGTTTTCTTTTCCACAATCTTTTCCTATCCTCCCTCTTCTCCTCAATCATCCACATTCTTCTCCTATCCTCCCTCTTCTCCCCAATCATATGCATTCTTCTCTTCTTCATAATCGTCCCTATTGTTTTCTTTTCCACAATCTTTTCCTATCCTCCCTCTTCTCCTCAATCATCCACATTCTTCTCCTATCCTCCCTCTTCTCCCCAATCATCCGCATTCTTCTCTTCTTCATAATCATCCCTATTTCTTTTCCACAATCATCCACAATCTTCTCTTATCCTCTCTCTTTTCCCCAATCATCCGCATTCTTCTCTTCTTGATAATCATTGCTATTTTTTTCTTTTTCACAACCATCCACATTCTTTTTTTATCCTCAATAATCCACATTCTTCTCTTCTTTCCAATCACCCACGTTCTTCTCTCATCCACATTCTTCTCCTACGCGATGATCCACCTTCTTTTCTTAATCATCTACTTCTCCTTTCTTCATATTTTCTGGCATCATCCATCTTCCTCCTCTTCTAGATTATCATCCAACTTCTATTACATCGCCATGCTACACTTTTTTCTTCATCACCAATACCTGCCTTCACATCTTCTCTATTATCTTTCACCGCTTTATTCCTTTACCATCGAGTATACTCTTTTCTTCTATCTCTACTCCCTGATCCTCTAAATCTTACTTCTTTCCTTGACTCCAGTTCCTTAACATTTTTACCTCCACGTCTTCATCGTACCCCTCACACTCCAAGCTCCATAATGCCCTCAAGCTCACAGAACATTAATAAATCCAATCGAATACATAGCACGTCACTTTGACTCCGCCTTCCATTCAACTCTCACCTCAAGAAGGTTGTGAAACACTGACCCATTCCTCTGAAATGACAGGATAACAAGAAACACTGCTTACCCCAACACTCCTATCCTGAGATATGAAGCAGAACCCGGTTTGTGGGCCACTCCATTGAGGAAATTTCGACCTGTTGACAAATATTGCTCTAGAATATCTCCAATTACATCATCAAAATGGCCGACATGCAAATATCTACTCCAGTTTGCGAATCGGTACACATATAAGAAGGCGATCGTAAGGTATTACATGGAAAGATTAACGACTCTTTCTCCTTCAGGCTTACAAGAGCAGCATTAAATTTAGAGTTATTTATAGCTTGTGATGCTGTTTTTCTTAAGCATTTGAGCTCAATTGCTACTTTCTTATACGGTTGGAGATAACCTGCAGCCACTTCCTGACGTTCGTGCCAACATGCATGTAATCAGTAGTGCATACGTGAACACTGCTTCCATTACATTACAGATGTTTACGGGAAGAGTCTTCAAAGTTTATCGAAAAATGGAAAATAAATAATCGGTGCAATGTAAATGACAATAACAGGTTCCGGCAAAAAACATGTGACGTTTTTTGAAACGAGACAACACAGTTGTATTTTAATGTAAGTTGGTTTTTATTCCTTTATCGAAAAGAGGAATTCTTGCCATTTATAATAATAATAATAATAATAATAATAATAATAATAATAATAATAATAATAATAATAATAATAATAATGATTTATTTTAGCTGGCAGAGTTAAGGCCGCAAGGCCTTCTCTTCCACTCAAACAGCAAAAAGTATACACACATATGTATGAACTTACAAAGAATTCAACAATTTGATTTAGATAAGAGTTACAAGTATACAAGAGTCATTTACGAATTAAACACCAAAATACCATGAACTATTAATTAAACAATGAAATAAACTGTGTAGCAGAATTAAGCTAAAATACATAGAATGTTAATATATTTCAAATAATGTTACATAATGGAAAGAGATTATTATGAGACAATTTTGAAAATACAGCACTATCAGGATGCATGTCTAAAGAATGAAGTAACAATGTACACAGTGATAGTTTAAGTCAGTATGATTGGAGTGAAATGCCAATAAGGTTATCTTTTAAGCTGTATTTAAAAGTGTTTATTGTCTTGCAGCCCCTAATATTTTGTGACAAGGAATTCCATTGTCGCGAGGTGGATACTGTAAAAGATGATGAATAACGAGATGTTCTATGAAGAGGTATACTTAGCGTGCCACAGATAAGTGATCTGGTATTTACGTCGTGGTTAGAGTATAGATAAAAGAAACGAGACGAAAGGTAATTTGGTGTTGAGGCGTGCAGAATTCGAAAGAGTAAAGACAAAGAGTGTAAAGTTCTGCGTTCTTTAAGTCGGAGCCACGAGAGACTTGCGAAGGACGGTGATATGTGATCATATCGTCGGATGTTGCACACGTATCTGACGCACATATTCTGAGCTCGCTGTAACTTGACTGACACTTAAGAACTTAGGTCACTTAACAAAACGTCACAATAATCGAAGTGCGGCATTACTAGGGTTTGTACTAGGGTAAGTTTTAGTTGCTGAGGCAAGAAGTTTCTCAAGCGACTCAAACAGTGAATGGAGGAACAGATTTTTTTACTGATGTAAAAGAACAAAATTAGGTTTTTTGAAAATTACATCCTCCAAATGACGCCCATTTTTTCTAATGCATTCCTGGAGCCTGATTCTGAAGTTCAGCACAGCCCTGCCTACCATGTCTTGTGGTATCGTGTATCCTTGGCCTTCCTGTTGACTTACGTCAGAGGCGTTCAAAAGTGGAGTTTTAACTCCAACCCTATGGAAAAATGACGCTACTTACGGTTCATTCTGTATAAAACAATTTTTTCTTACCTTTTGAAAAATAGCCTGACAGAAGTAAATAAGTAATGTTTCAGAAAGTTTGAAAGTTATGTGGAGCAAATTTCATGCAATTTTTTTTCTTTATTTGTAGGAGGTATAGACCCAGTGATGTTTTCAAATACAGTTTAAATTTACAAAAAAAAAAAAAATACACAGAAATGAAACTATACACAAAGGATATTTATATGCAAAAGGTTTAAAAAATTCAAATTTCACGTCAGTGTATCTTTAATTCAGCAAAAATTTTAACATGGTATTTTTTGACAATCTGACACTTTTCAGCCTCCGTAATTTGGAATGGAATGGAATTTAAGTCAGGGGGGCACGGATGGCCCAGCACTGCGACCTGTTGAGATCTATTACGCTAACCCTCGATATCGAATGAGTTGCGTGCCATAGATCCCCTACGCTCTCCAACCCAACCACATAACTCCCTGACGACCGGTTCCTACAGCCAACAGAAATCCATATACCATTCCTGCTTCGGCAACTTCCCCCAAGGCCCCCCTGTCGGTCCGAGGCGAAACTCCTCCCCCGAGTAGGTCCGCCTCGGGTGTTCGTTGCAGAAGCCATCCAACGTCGCTTAGCTACATTCCACGGAGGCCGGTCGAGAGAGCCAGCAGCTTCGGGAGGCCGCCTGCAGAGTGATCTGAAAAACCAGAAACGGGATGATGAGGAAAGGATGATAGGGGAGGAAAGGAAGTGGCGAAGATGAGTGGGGTTCCAATCGCCTGATAAAGTTACCTGCTATTCATCCATAGGAGTGAGGAAAAAACCTAGAAAAAACCTCACCCAGGCAACTCGTCCTCACCGGGAATCGAACCCGGCACCGCTGGGTTCGGAGTTAGACTCGCTAATCCCTCAGCCACAACGGTGGGCCCTCCGTAACTTACTTACTTACTTACTGGCTTTTAAGAATCTGGAGGTTCATTGCCGCCCTCACATAAGCCCGCCATTGGTCTCTATCCTGTGCAAGATTAATCCAGTCTCTATCATCATATCCCACCTCCCTCAAATCCATTTTAATACGTCTCCGCCTCCCCAAAGGTATTTTTCCCTCCGGTCTTCCAACTACATAATACCTATATGCATTTCTGGATTCGCCCATACGTGCTACATGCCCTGCCCATCTCAAACGTCTGGATTTAATGTTCCTAATTACGTCAGGTGAAGAATACAACGCGTGCAGTTCTGCGTTGTATAACTTCCTCCATTCTCCTGTAACTTCATCCCACTTAGCCCCAAATATTTTCCTAAGAACCTTATTCTCAAACATCCTTAATCTCTGTTCCTCTCTCAAAGTGAGAGTCCAAGTTTCAGAACTGTACAGAACAACCGGTAATATAACTGTTTTATAAATTCTAGCTTGGGGGTTTGGCGAAGGGCTAACAACCCATCACCGTAAAAAAAAAAAACAGCTTGTTACGAATCCATACAGCCTCCGTAACACAAATGAAAATATGTCACTGGCACAAAAGTCGCCGTAAGGTCATATGAAGGCTGCAAAGAGCCAAGATCGCAATACATCAATTAGTAAAGAATGTATTGTAAAAACTCTTGAAGCCACAGACAGACGTAACTAATGTCCGACATCTGATTTAAGAGTCTTAACAATTTGTAATAAAGGGAATGATGTCCACTTGACTGAGGCACGGTGATGCATCTTAGCGGACGGCACGTCGCTGTAATAGCAGAACTTTTACAAGATAAACGTATTCGCGGTGCCATTGTATGCAAATCATGCGCGGCGAAGAAACTCCTTAAGAAGGCACGCTCCAGGAAACTCGGCAGTGAGTCACGGACTCCCGAAATCACCGTGATTTGACAGAGCGAGCGAGAAAGTGTCTACGTGGACAAGTTACGTCACGGCGGGCAGACACTCATAACCAACCCAAGCTCAGAATACATAACGACGCTGTATCAACTACGAGGTTATTTAGCGTCTATGGAAGTGGTGATAGCGAGATATTTGTAGAAATGAGACCGAGGATTCGCCATAGATTACCTGGCATTTGCCTTACAGTTGGGGAAAATCTCGGAAAAAAACCCAACCAGATAATCAGCCCAAGCGGGAATCGAACCCATGCCCTAGCGCAACTCTGGATTGGCAGGCAAGCGCCTTAGCCGACCGAGCTACACCGGTGCTAATACGTATTTATATAGTCATAATCATTACGTATTTTTACTTCATTTTCCCCATTTCATTCTCTTGTTAATTCACAGAAAATTGAAGAGTCCAGTGCAAGAATGATGGATGTCATTTGGAACACATTTTGCAGGAGAAGCAATTGAAAGTTTGAAATGCTTAGCGCTCAAAGCTTAACTGTGATTTTCCGATCATTACTGGACAATGACTATCAGTGTTAATGCCATATAACTCTCTATGTACATTCTATATGTCTTAAGCTATGCATTGACGGTCTTGGTTCATTTTCGACAAGAAAGTGACATCCATCATTCTTGCAGTGGACTCTTCAATTGTATTAAAAATGTTACTAAATCCCAGCTGAATATGAAGGATTGTCATAAAAAAATACTATTGTTTTTTAGCCCTTTAGAAATGAATAGTCTATATGTTTCATATACTGTTAGGAAGAAAACATTTCAAAGAATATAATGCAATAAGAAAAAAACAAAAATAAAAATGTTCATTATTTTCATCGTGATCTTCAAAATGTTTAATACATCCAACTTGCATATGGCGCATTACAATTACAAAAAAAAATATTTCTTTAGATATGAGCTGTGATATGTTTTATACACTGTTTTAAAAGAGAAAATTTCAAGGAATATAATGCAACGAAAGAACCAAAAATGAAAATATTCACTTCTTTCAATGTGACAGCGTTTGGTAGTTTGTTACAAAAAAATAGCTCATTAGAAATGAGTATTGCGGTCTAATATATTCTATATAGGCCTACTGTTAGAAAGAGGAAACTTCAAAATATAATGCAATAAAAAACCAAAATTGAAAATGTTAACTATTTTCAATGTGAACTTTAAAATTTTTAGTACATTCCAGTTGCATATGGCGGTTTGTTACAAAAATTAGCTCTTTAGAAATGAGTAGTGTAGTCTAATGAGTCCTATATATTGTTAGAAAGAGGAAATTTCAGAGAATATAATGCAATGAAAGAACCAAAAATAAAAATGTTTACTATTTTTCATGATTCAGATTCTCTTTTAATGAAGTCTGCAGAAGATATTGACTCAAGTCAAAATGTCGCCTGTTGTCGAAGAATTAAACATGCTAAAAAATCTCTCGTTAAAAAAAAAAGAGAGAAAGAACGATAAATGCAATTTTTGTCAACAGAGATCTCGAAAGACAAGGATTACAAGGTTTATTTTTCTTTCCTTAGAAGTCGACAATAAATATGTTCAACGAAGGCGCAACACAGAATGCCATCCTGAACGTGAGAGGTGGGAGTATTAAAAATAACAGGGCAACTTGCGAAGAATTCTAAAGCAAGGTCGGAGACACAGAGAGTGCGTCATCGAGTCGCGACTGTTACCTGGGCAACAGCATCAGATGCTCTGACCAAGGACACGGCGGGCTGCCTCACCGCGCCCATAACGGGCAGCCTGTATAACTGGATACGGCGGCAATCAGAGCAGCAGCAGGGGTGTACAAACACCGCCACCGTGCCGCGATATGGAAATGAAGCAATTCTGAGATTTCACATTCAGGAGCAAAGAGGAAGAGAAGCGGAGAGAGAACGTAAGAGAGACGAAAAATAAAATATGAAAAAGAGGAAGAAAGAAAGAAGGCAAGAGAAAAGGAAAGAAAGAAGAAAAGGAAGAAACAAAGAAAGGAAGAAAGAAATAACGAAAGAAAGGATCAAAGAAGGAAAGGACAAAAGAAAGAAAGGAAGAAAGAAAAAGGAAAGGAAAAACAAAGAAAGAAGATAAGAAAAGAGGGAAGAAAGAAAGAAAGAAGGAAAAAGAAGAATAAATGAATAAGTAAATATATACATATATATATAAGTAAATGGATAAATAAGTACGTAAATAAACAAATAAATAAGTAAATAAGCAAATTAATTAATTAATTAATAAGTAAATAAATAAGTAAATATGTAAACAAATAGGTAAATGCATAAATAAGTAAGTAAATGAATGAATAAATAAGTAAATGAATAAATAAGTGCGTAAATACAAAACAAATAAGTAAAATTAATAAATAGGTAAATAAGTAAGTAAATTAATAAGTAAATATGTAAACAAATACGTAAATGAATAAATAAATAAGTAAATTAATGAATAAATAAGTAAATAAGTAAAATAAATAAATAGGTAAATAAATAAGTAAATTAATATATAAAGAGGTAAATAAATAAATAAATAAACAAATAAGTAAATGTGTAAACAAATATGTAAATGAATAAATAAATAAGTAAATGAATGAATAAATAAATGAGAAAATTAATAAGTAAATGAATAAAGAAGTGTGTAAATAAATAAATAAATAAATAATAAGTAAATAAGTAAAATGAATAAATAAATAAATAGGTTAATAAATAAATAAGTAAATTAATCAATAAATAGGTAAATACATAAATAAGTAAATATGTAAACAAACATGTACATGAATAAATAAATAAGTGAATGAATAAATAAATGAGTAAATTAATAAATAAATGAATAAAGAAGTGCGTAAATAAGTAAAATGAATAAATAAATAGGTAAATAAATAAATAAATAAGTAAATTAATAGATAAATAGGTAAATAAATGAATAAGGAAAATGAATAAATAAATAAATAAATAAGTGAATTAATAAATAAATAGGTAAATGAATAAATAAATACATATGTAAATAAATGAATGAATAAATATGTAAATAAATTATCAATTAAATAACTAAGTAAAGGAATGAATAAGTAAATAAATGAGTAATAAATACATTAATAAATAAGTATATAATATTGACGAATTGTTTTTTGCTAGATTTAAGGGCACATAAGGGCTCACAAATCTGTTCTACAGAGGAAGAATAGTAATCAGGACAAAGAGTATTTGCAGCACAAAGTTTTATTTTCAATAGGATAGCCATAAGTGTAGCAGAAATTAAACTAAATAAAATAATAATAACAATAACAACAATAGGAAGTTATGATGACGTCCTTATGTTGTTATTTTGTTTACTGCTCGTTTGATATAATTCTCGTGTACGGTGAATGTAGAAAAAATGCAACGCTATCTTGCGATTTGTATGCTCAGAAATATCCAGGGGGACATCAGCCATCCCATCTCACTGTCCACTTACTTTTCATGCACTGTACAGGTGTTAATCATTTATACCTGAATTAAACAAAACAGCAACCACACTGTAACTTCCTTAATTCGAAAGCTGATACTTTTTTTTTTTTTTTTTGTGATCTCAGTCAGTAAAGTCTGGACAAGTGTCCCTTAAGGTTTCCTTGACGGTTCTCAAAAGATTTCGCCGCTACTTCTGGATTTACGAATCACAGACTGACAACACAATTATGTGGCATTGTCACAAGGTAGAGGTCTATGCGTGGGGCTCCAGTTCCCGGAGCCCTGCGATGGCCTTGGTACCCGCCTTTGATTACCATCTGTTACCATTGTTGTCGAGATGTCTTGGTAGAACGCCAGCCTTGCATAACATTACGACTGAACAGGAAGATTGCCTGCCTGCAGACTTTCCTCTGCCTTCGCATGGACTCGACTCGAGGTCGAAGCCCACGTCCTGGGAGTGGACCGCCCAAAAATGGGGCGCCGGGTGCACAGCTGTCGAACACAACCCGCTGCAGAAATGTATTTCATCTTCTTATCCTTACATTCAGCAAATCCTGCTCATCGTCCTCATAACTGTTCGTCTTTCCCTTCCTCTCATTATCATCACGATCTTCTTCTTCTTTTGCCATCATCCTCGTATTGTCCTATTCATTATCTCCTTTCTCATACTCTTTATCGTCTTTTCTTCTTGTTCTTACATTTCATCATTATCATCTTACTCCTTACATTCTTCCTAGTCATAATCTCGTTTCCCTGTTCCTGATTTACTCTTCATCTTCCATTTCTTGTCTCTGATCTCCTTCCTGATTTCACTCTTTTTCATATTCCTGTCATTTTTCTTACTCTAATTATGTTCTTTTTATTCTTCTTTCCAGCTGTACTGTTCTTCCTGTCCTGACACTACTTGCTCTCATTGTCCTCAATCCTATTCCCTTCCGTGCTTTTTACCTCATACCACTCTTAAATGTTTTCCTATTTCTTCCTTTTCCAGTCCTTTTTCTTCTTCCAGTAATTTTTCTTTCTCTTCTTCTCCCTTTTCTTCCTCTTCTAGTGCTTTTTCTTCCATTTCAGTTCTTTTTTCTTCCTCGAGTAATTTTCCTCCCTCTTTCAGTAATTTTTCTTCTTTTTCCATCCCATTTTCCTTCCTCTTCCTGTCCATTTTCTTCTACTTCTAATACTTTTCCTACACTATTAGTCAATTTTTCTTCCTCTCCCAGTAATTTTCCTTCATCTCCCAGTCCCTTTTCCTTCCTCTTCCTGTCCATTTCCTTCCCCTTCCTGTCCATTACCTTCCTCTTCCAGTATCTTTTGTTCCCTTTTTAATTCTTTTTCTTCCTTTTTCAGTAATTTTCCTACCACATCCAGTCCCTCTCCCTTTTTATTTCAGGAATTTTCCTTTCTCTTTCAGTTCCATTCCTTCCTCTTTCAGTAAATTTTCTTTCTCTTGTATTAATTTTCCTTCTTCTTTCAGTAATTTTTGTTCCTCATCTAGTAAATTTCCTTCTATTTTTATTCCCTTTTCCTTTCTCTTTCAGTAATTTTTCTTGCTCTTCTAGTAAATTTCCTTCCTCTTCCCGTCCATTTTCTTCCTCTTCCAGTACTTTTCTCTCTTGCAGACTTTTTTCTCTTGCAGTCATTTCCCCCTTTTTCTTCCAGTCCCTTTTCCTTCCTCTTCCTGTCCATTTCCTTCCTCTTTCAGTACTTTTTCTTCACTTGTAATCCTTTTCTCTTCCTTTTTCAGTAATTTTCCTACCTCATTCAGCCACTTTTTCTTTCTATTTCAATAATATTTCTTCCTCTTCTAGTAATTTTCCTACCTCATCCATACATTTTCCTTTCTATTTTAGTAATTTTTCTTCCTCTTCTAGTAACTTTCCTTCCTTTCCCAGTTCCTTTCCTTTCTCTACCAGCAATTTCTCATTCTCCACTAGTAAATTTCCTTCCTCTTTCATTCCCTTTTCCTTTCTCTTTCAGTAATTTTTCTTCCTCTTCTAGTAATTTTCCTTCCTCTTCCCGTCCATTTTCTTCCTCTTCCAGTACTTTTCTCTCTTCCAGTCTTTTTCTTCCCTTACAGTCATTTCCCCCTTTCTCTTCCAGTCCCATTTTCTTCCTCTTCTAGTTCATTTTCTTCTCCTTCCAGTCATTTTTTCTTCTTCCTCTTCCAGCCTTTTCCCTTCTTTTCCCAGACTCCATTTTCTGAGAAAAATATTCATCTGGGACTAATATAGTATTAGGATTTTTTATTGTACTCTATCCGAGAAATAACCTGTTAAAATCTGCTCAGTTATATTACTTCCACCCTGTATAAAATACTCAATTTCAATGAGCAACGCAAAGCCGCAATTCGTGACATGGGGTCATGAACCGAACGCCAATAATAGTAAATACTGTTCATATTTGCATGTATTTTGTTTTCATCACAGACAAAAGCCTCGAAAAATATTACATTTCCGTCAGCTTTCTCTGCCGCGCTCGGCACACGGGCAGATATCGCACGGACGGGCGTTCTCTTAGCTATACTTTCTATGCAAATGACAGATCACCTCACGGAGTGATAGCAGAGCGTAACTTGATCCGTTTGCGTAACAGCCTAACTCTGACAATGGCGACTTGCACTTTCTTCCACGTCCACTGACTCCGAAAACGAACCCATTGTTTGTTCTTGTCTTGCTTCCTTTTATTGCACATAATGACCATTATTTATTGATCACATCTTGTAGTTCAAAGTCACGCTTTTGCACTGCAGATGATATAAATCTTCTTCTCCTTTCTCTTCTTTAAATTAGGAATACAGACGTTTAAATAAAAGTTTGACGTAGAGCAAGTGAACAGCTTCAAATAAGGTAGGTGTCCCTGATATAGCCATGCTAAGGTTTGAGAATTTTTCTAGCCGCCATTTTGAAAAAAAATGTAAACCACTTTTTTCTTACTCGTTCTTAATCTAATGGACTTCCTTAAAATAATTTCCTTTCCCCATAAAAATAGCTTTAATTGTCCAAAAAGTCTCCAATTCCAATCAGGAACATGTGCACATGATATGGCCACCCTTGTTCCATGTTCTATAAATCGTGATTGTTTTCAGTTTGATAGCGCAGTTGTGCTAAAATTAAATAATTTTGGTGTAAAATGAATAAACATGACAGTTAACAATCTTTTTTATAATTCAAAAGTGTAGTCAAAACAGGTTTTTCCATAAAAAATTAAGTTGTTTTTCTTAAAATACAAAATTTTTGCGTAATCCCAGCTATAAGACATGTAAATTTGTCACGTGAAAAAGTAAAAGTGAAATGAACTTGATATGGCCATGGTGCATTTCATATGGCCATATCAGGAGCAGATAAGCTTTCACGAAAATCGTTTGATTATGAACAACTCGTAAAAGATACGCCATCAACGACAACACCAATCAACAGAACATTAAAAACTGAATGGAGTACGATGGTTTTCATGAAACAAGTATTTGAAAAACATGCATAAAACAAAGGAGACTTACCAGAGAAAAATAAGAAGAGGTCACATGAAAACTGCAAAACAGGCAACTGACGCCATATTGTTCAACCTGACTGGATGGAAAACGATCAAGTGACATACCAGGATGCCCTTTCACTGAATGTGCTGCAATTTAGCAGATTTTTTGGTTAACTAACTCACAATAGAGGGGTGGCCATATCAGGAATATGGCCATAACAGGAGCACCCACCTTACTTGGCGTGTACTATAAGCAGTAACATGAGCTGCTGTCAGGAAGTCAAAAGGACAGCAATGGCAAAGGAATCTTTTAATAGAAAAAGGAGTATCTTCTTCGGACTCTGGAAAAAGAACTAAAGAAGAGACTAGTGAAGTGCTTTGTGTGGAATGTGTCATTTTATGGGGCAGAAACATTGATATTACGACGAAGTGAAGAGAAGCGACTAGAAGCATTTGAAATGTGGATATGGAGAAGAATGGAGCGTGTGAAGTACAGACAGAATAAGAAATGAAACTGTGTTGGAAAGAGTGAGTGAAGAAAGAATGATGCTGAAACCAGCGAAAAAAATTGACTGGGTGACTAGCTAAGAAGAAACTGTCTACTGAAGGATACACTGGAAGGAATGGTGAACGGGAGAAAAAGTTCGTGGCAGAAGAAGTCAGATGATAGACGACATTAAGATACATGGATCATTGTGGAGACTAAGAGGAAGGCAGAAAATAGAAAAGATTGGAGAATTCTGGGTTTGCAGTGAAAGATCTGCCATTGGACAGAACACTGTGAATATATCTAGAATTAAAAATGATAAGGTATATAAAGTCACCATTCGACTATAGGCCAATTGGTAGAAGGGACAGAGGACAATCCAGGAAACGCTAAAGAGATCTGTGAAGTAACGGGCAAAACGTGCCTGAATCTTGAATTAGAGAAAAGAAAAATGTACTGACAAAGGAAATTTCCCTTGCCAGAACAAGGTCCTTCAAGGATTGTCGGCGTTTTGAAGTAATAGGCCAGGAAAACTTCCTGATCCTATACCCGTTCTAAATTGATTTCGTTTTTCGCCGGATATTTAAATTTAATCCACACCTGTAAAGTAACGGTTAGCAAGTCTGACCGCGAAACCAGGTGGCCCAGGTTCGAATCCCGGTCGGGACAAGTTACCTGGTTCAGGTTTTTTCCGGGGTTTTCCCTCAACCCAATACGAGCAAATACTGGGTAACTTTCGGTGCTGGACCCCGGTCTCATTTCACCGACATTATCACCATCTCATTCAGACGCTAAACAACCTAACATGTTGATATAGTGTCGTAAAATTACCCAATAAACAATAATAGTACATTATGCAACGAGCTTATAATGGTAGTAATTAAGACGCGACTATGTTTGTTTATGAAACGAGCTCAAGCTCGTTTCATAATTTTCACACGAGCGTCTTAATTACTATTATAGGCAAGTTTCATACGACTTCTTATGCTCGACCATATTTCTAACTTGAAATTATTCATAAGTATTCGTGTTATTCTTATCTGACAGGGAGCGGAACTGACCTTGTGCAATATCTCGTAAATTGTGAGATGTGCGCAGACGCGAAAGTATTGATTTTTTCCGACAAACAAATGTCATTGACCTTGATATAATCTAGAGAGTAAAATAAACATTAATCTTGATATAACCTTGACATTGATTTAGACATTGAAAAACGAGATGACAAATTGAATTTATTTGAATATTATTTACAATTAACGTTAATTATTATAGTAACAGAACATACCCTTCTGCGACAGTATTGGATTTCCAGCCTCCGTGACGTTTCGCTAGTTGTCTTTCGATTGCATATCCGAGAATAATCGATACTTGCGCTTTCATATTATTACAAAGGTGTTTTCTGATTGGTGGAACACCTGAACTTCAATGAATAGGTGTACTTTAATGAGGTCCATTAAAGGGCTGCTACCAGGTGTGTAATTACTACATTTCGGCATGGTCGAGAATAAACAATATTTAGATTTATCACAACTTTCACAAATCAAATAGGGAATTTGTAGTAGGCCTACGTCACGTCACGCTATAGAAACAGTGTAATAAATAATCCTTTCTGAGCTCTGAGCTTAGTTTCACAACATGACTAACCATGTGCTAAAAGGACACCTGGAGCGGGCAACCTCGTTAGAGTGTGTTTGATATCTTGCAGGACAGGGCAGGACCAGTGACTGATTAATGGTCTGGCTATGACTGAGCAAACTGAATGTCTTGTCTTAATTAACTCTGTAGCAGAAACATATGAAGAAATACCGTAACGTCAATTGTGTGCTCCGTTGCTAAGAAACGAACCCGCCAACACTGAAATCGTTAAATAATTTTTTTCATGTCAAAATAATATTTGTATAATAATGTTTACCTAATTGAATACAAATCTAATACTGTCACTTCAACACACAATATTTCAATACTTTAATAGGCTACTCTACTTCAGCGACAGGGAACAGTCTCTCCCAGAGAGCATAGTTTCTCCCGTTACCTTAGTTGTCTTATGTAGGTACTCATATAAACTGCTCTGTTTACAATATGAGTTCCCCGTCCCTCCTCTATTCAAAAAGAAATCATCACCATCATCCTTCACGAATTAGGCCTCTGTAGACCTGTTTCAGCCCCATCTAGCAGTCTTCTTAAAGGTCTTCCTGGTCGACGATGTCCTCTAGGTTTATACTGCATCATAATTTTTGAGATTCTTGAATTTTCCATTCTCCTTACATGATCTAGCCAATTTAATTTGTATCTGTTGATTTTTCTTCTACTGACTCTACTTCTAATTGTTCTAAAATTTCTTCATTCCTTTTTTCGGTCTAAAAGAGTATATCCTGCTGTCCTCCTGAAAAATTTCATTTCCGTTGCTTTGATTCTGTTCATGTCTTTTTTCTTTAATGTCCAAATCTCGCTTCCGTAATGCTAGTGCATTATATATTTTTATTCTTGTAGATTTTTGTACTAATTTAGCTTTTAATGTATTGTTTATTATTCCTAGATTTTGTGTAAATTTGGTAATTTTCTTGTTCACATCTTTTTCATTTTGATAAGATATTTCACAACCCAGATAGTTGAAATTTTGTACTTGTTCGAGGCATTGGTTATTGTGTATTATCTTACTTCTGACTGGGTCTTGTCCTGAAATGCCATTACCTTTGATTTTTGTGCTGAAATTTCCATCTCAAAATCTTTTAATATTTTATTGAATGTATATAATCCTCTGAACTGGAAATTATGACTTGATCATCGGCATAGAGTAAGGTATTTAATGTTAGAACACTGGTTATTTTGATTCTTGATGTGTAGATTTGGTTCCAAACGAAGTATGAAGAATTATTCTTAAATTAAGGGATGCATATGATTTAAAGAAACTTAAAGTCTTCAATATGGTGCAACATTTTTGTACAGCATACAGGGTGATTCACGATGACTGTGTCATACTCTAGGATCTCATTCCTGACATCATTGTGGAGAAAAATGTTCATACATACATGTGCCTGTTTTTGAATAGTTTTGAATAAAATCACGCTTCATCCTTACGTAACACGCATCCTTGTGAACCTCTCTCTCTCTCTCTCGCTCTCTCTGGATGTCTGGAGCTGTGCGTTATTACAGTACAGGTGATAGCAGCGACACGAAGTCTCGTGACATCAGGATCAGGGTTAGAGATAACGCAACACAGGTACAACGTATCATCCGAAAAACAGAAGTTAGGGAATGCAGCACGCGCAGTTCACACTCGAGCGACTTCATGTATATTGCTGTGGAAGGTGGGGTCTTTGAAAACCGAGTTTAATACAGATTATTCAGGAGAGTAATGTGAATGTTCTTTCATGAATTTATAATACACTTAGTACTATTCTCGTAATTAATTTAAATGCTTGCCTTAAACCTTCAGAATTTCCACGTTTATGTTTAACATTCTGGAGGGTGCAACTCACTCAATTTTTAAAATGTGACTTATTTATTTTATTTTAAATCCACCATCAACAGAAGCAGGCTTCCAATTACAGGTGGCTTACATAGATATATACACAAAATACATAAGAGAAAAAAAACAACAAAACAAACAACCCAAACGAAAGAAAGAATATACATAATGATAATAGATGCTAGAATATAATATTACAGTTAATATAGTGCCAAATGCCAATACAATGATGCAAATTATTTAAAAACTAGAGTGAAAACGATGAAAGAGTAATGGAACGGAGAAAAATTCTCTCCGGCGCCGGCGTGGCTTAGTGGATAAAGCATCAGCACGTAGAGCTGAAAACCCGGGTTCAAATCCCGGCGCCGGATAGAATTTTTCTCCGTTCCATTACTCTTTCATCGTATGATGACGCAGAATATCTGCATGGAAATATCATATGTACTTCAGTACATTAAAATAATATATATGATATGCGTAAATCACTTCGTGATTTAAGACGGCGCTTATTCCGTCGGATACCGGCCAACTAGTCACTCATAACGAGTGCACCTCAGCACATGTGTGGACTTCGGTCCTACGTTCATAGACATCTATGACGTAGTGCAGAGGGCGGCCACTAGAGGGAACCCAAGAGTTGGAGCTTAAGCTGAGACGATTCTATCCGACGCCGGGGTTGTATCCGGTGTGGCTTAGTGGATAAAGCATCAGCACGTAGAGCTGAAAACCCGGGTTCAAATCCCGGCACAGGAGAGAATTTTTCTCCGTTCCATTACTCTTTCATCGTATAATGACGCAGAATATCTGCATGGAAATATCATATGTACTTCGGTACATTAAAATAATATATAGAGTGAAAACATTATAATGCACTTCTTCATAATTTAAATATCTAAGGAAATACAATTCTTTTCAATATTGTATGAAATTTTTCAATTGTTAAACTAAAATCCAATTGAGAATCACAGTTTAAAGACAGAGAGTTGTAAGTATTACACATAACAAACAATGGAGAGTTCTTGAGGAAAACAGTTCTAGGAATAGGAATAATAAAAGGTTGCCTATGACGTAATTCTGTTCTTTTTACATTGAACTGAAGGAATTTAAGAAAATCACAGTTATTCAATATATCGTTAACAGTCTTATAGAGTAAAATTTGGCTATTTATTAATCGTCGAGATTTTAAAGTTTTATAATGTAATTCAAAAAGTAACTCATTATATGAAATTTGCTTGTCATAAGACGACACATGATGTTTTTTTTAAATATAAATAACGTAAAAATCTGTTTGTTTATGTGAACTTTTTTCATCACAATGATATCAGAAATCAGATCCTAGAGTATGATACAATCTTGTGGATCACTCTGTACATTTTTTACCTTCTGTTCATGTATGTCGAAGACTGGTTGGAATCTCATATGAGACACCAGTAAGACATCACTTATGAGGCAACTAAGCCAGAAGATAATGAATAGGGTGGCCATACATCGCTGGCTAGTAACATATTTCACTGATGAAACTAAAAATGTATACAACAATTGCTCTTCTTTTGACACATCAAGTGAGCTGTACTGTCTGATAATAGTGTACATATCAGCCAGAACCTCAATCTGTCGATATAGCTTCTCAAAATGCCGACCGTTTACTTGAAATACAGCTTAGAGCACAGTTCATAGTGAAATGACAGTCATTGGCGAGTCATTTAAAAATCTGGCATTACATGAATATCATCAAATGTATCAATAATTCTGGCCGTTAACGTTTCTATTAGGTGGAGTCTCGCAGACGAGAGTTTCGATGTGTTCCTCAACATAAAAAATCTGTATCAAATCCGGCGAACGTACCGGCCAAAATGTAGGACCTTCTCTACCAAACCAGCGATTAAGATTTGTATTTAGGGTCGTATTTACTTCGCGATTTCAATGTGCTGGAGCCCCTTCCACCTAAAACTTCAATTTTTAAGTATTCTCAATAAAAAAAAATCCTCTAGAAGTTCTGCTACAGTATGTCCTAAAACTTTCTAGTGGATGTACCCGTCAAGTGGATTACCATCGAGCTTGATGACGGCATAAATACAGTAGAATCTCACTGATTGGATTAATTTAGGGCAAATCCAGTCTAATTAGTTAAAATCCGAAGTATAAAGAATTTACTGGAACAGGATTATTTTGGAAATCTAAAAAAGTAATGTCATTGTAGGCCTACTATAGTTGTTTAATTACAATTTAGTGTTCAATCATTCTGTTTTACAAACAAATGAAACACAAAACACTAAATTAAAAAATAATGTATTTGAAGTTCTTTAGTGCAAGTCAATTACTACATACAAAACACTAGCTTTGGAATTTTCAGACTGTGACTTAAAGACAGAGGTAAGTATTGTCTGCGTCTGTTTGCACTGCTGTTCTTTATCTACGTACATCAAGGCGAATTTCTTTAAGTCAAGATAAAATTTTTCTTAGTTCCAATTACAGTCCAAAAATTCAATTAACCTAGTTACCTAACTTAATCTTATTGTGAATAATTTGAATTTCTTATCACATGTTTTTACTCACTGCATTCACTTCTACCTTGAATGTGTGGAATAATGATTTCAAAGTATTATGTGCAAAAAAAAAAAAAAGAGCTGTCCTAATTATCGCGAATTCCGAATTAGCGAGGTTTCACCCTAAAACATAAAAACAAGACGTCGGTGGATATACATTCCCTATCTCAAAATACTAGTATAAGTTCCCTCAGTCACCTCTAAGAACTTGTCGATGTTATTCTTACTCACCCTGTATTTGCTGAAGGAAATGTGAGCATGGAAAAAGAATTTATAGTGAAAAAAAAAGGAAAGCTTTGTTAAAAAGTAACTTATCATCACTCTTCGCAAGAATGCATTGGATTCACGTCCTCTGAATTTCACTCCAGGAACGAACCAATGTTCCAACAAAAGTAGGCATCTTCTGTAGCTTAACTCACTCTTCGCTTACCGCCCCGTTAGTCGATAGATACAGCATAGCAATCTCGACATCATTTTCCGGTCCATTAGCTTCACACTCCCCATCTGCGAAGATGTTCTGCAATTTGCAGAGACTTCTAATGTCTCAGTTATGTAATAGGAAGAGTTACAACTGTACACAATGCTGTTAGTCGCATTGTTACGCTTGTAGTGCCTGTATTGCGATCACTAACGATAGAAGAAAGGTCGCTTTAAACAGTAATCAACAACATAATCATGTTACTGTTTGATTTCGCTTTCTTTCCGTGTTCTTGCGAACATTCTGAATCCTGTGGTCAAATGGCCACGTGATTGCACTAATCATACGGAATGAACCGTAAGAAATGTCATTAATTTCAGGGGGTTATTCTTTGAAAAATTTCAAACAAAACAGTTTAATACAATTTCGCTTATTTTGCTTTCTTTTCGAGATAAAAATTGTTTTTTATATGAAACATTTCATAGCATATTCTGGAAAAGCCATTAATTTAATTCCCAAAATGCTCAGTTAATTTAAGACAGCAGTCTATTATAATAAAAAATGACTGAAAGAATTTTAGTTTTGTCTTTTACATGTGCAGAAATTTTATCCAAATGAATGTAACTTTTCGTACTGCAAAGATCAGTTATTCATAGATTTCAAAAAGGCATATGACTCGGTTAAGAGAGAAGTTTTATACCACATTCTTATTGAATTTGGTATTCCCAAGAAACTAGTTCGATTAATTACAAAGTGTCTCAGTGAAACGTACAGCAGAGTCCGTATAGGTCAGTTTCTGTTTTATGCTTTCCCACTTCACTGCGGGCTAAAGCAGGGAGATGCACTATCACCTTTACTTTTTAACTTTGCTCTAGAATATGCCATTAGGAAAGTCCAGGATAACAGACAGGGTTTGGAATTGAACGGGTTACATCAGCTGCTTGTCTATGCAGATGACGTGAATATGTTAGGAGAAAATCCACAAACAATTAGGAAAAACACGAAAATTTTACTTGAAGCAAGTAAAGAGATAGGTTTGAAAGTAAACCCCGAAAAGAGGAAGTATATGATTATATCTCGTGACCAAAATATTCTACGAAATGGAAATATAAAAATTAGAGATTTATCTTTCGAAGAGGAGGAAAATTCAAATATCTTGGAGCAACAGTAATAAATATAAATGACACTCGGGAGGAAATTAAATGCAGAGTAAATATGGGAAATGCCTGTTATTATTCGGTTGAGAAGCTTTTGTCATCTAGTCTACTGTTAACAAATCTGAAAGTTAGAATTTATAAAACAGTTATATTACCGGTTGTTCTGTATGGTTGTGAAACTTTGACTCTCACTTTGAGAGAGGAACAGAGATTAATGGTGTTTGAGAATTAGGTTCTAAGGAAAATATCTGGGGCTAAAATGGATGAAGTTACAGGAGAATGGAGCAAGTTACACAACACAGACCTGCACGCATTGTATTATTCACCTGACATAATTATAAACATTAAATCCAGAGGTTTGAGATGGTCAGGGCATGTAGCACGTATGGGCGAATCCAGAAATGTATATAGAGTGTTGGTTGGGAAGGGAAAAATACCTTTGCGGAGGCCGAGACGTAGATGGGAGGATAATATTAAAATGGATTTGAGGGAGGTGAGATATGATGATAGAGACTGGATTAACCTTGCACAGGATAGGGACCAATGGCGAGCTTATGTGAGGGCGGCAATGAACCTACGGGTTCCTTAAAAGCCATCTGTTGTAAGTAAAGGAATTTTACAATGTTACATTTGTTCGGATCAAATTTCTGCATATTTAAAGGACAAAACTAAAATTGTTTCTATCATTTATTATCATAATACACTCCTCTCTTAAATTGACTGATTATATATTGGGAATTACATCACATTTGTTTCTCGGTCTATACATACATACCGGTACATACATACATGCATGCATGCATACATACCGGTACATACATACATGAAACAGGCTATGAAATGTTTCTTACATATAAAACAATGTTTATCTCGAAAACGAGTCAAAAACGAGGAACACTGTATTAAACTTTTTTTGTTTTAAATATCCCAAAGAATAACCCCCTGAAATTAATGACATTACTTACGATTCACCCTGTATATTCCATAAGTTCACTGCTCTACCTCAAACTTGGACAATATTGTCATCGAAGTCCTTTCGTAATTATTTTCCTCAGTCCTTACTCGTAAATTGTGAGACTGTACCTTGAAATAGACCACGACATTCTTCTATTCACGCTGTTACAAATTAAACTTCCCTCACTTCAGAATATTATTTTCAAAGATCAATCCATTAGTATCACATAAATATTTTACATAAATATACACTCATAAAAAAAAGACTTTCTGTGAAATGGAATATGCGTCAACTGCCCTGTACCTTGTGTGTGAGTTTGTCGTATTATATAGTTTGTTTTATAGTAAGAGGTTTATTGCAGGTCACACACATATACTTCTTGAATTTTAAACTAATTATTCTGTGCTACTTGAAAGCTGCATTATGTAATTCTGTTTTCTTTATTTACAGGTAAGTTAACTGGATTTCGAAGATCTTTCCGTGTGAACTACAAAGAGCAGAAGGAGTAAGTCATTAAATAATAATATTAGTAATAATAATAATAATAATAATAATAATAATAATAATAATAATAATAATAATAATAATAAAACAGGATTAATATCACAGTTGATTTAAGATGGTGACGACTTTAAAAACAACACTGTACTACCGGCAGGCTAGAAATCACACAGCAATCCGTTCTCTTCCCACAGCTTCTCTTCTATATCAAGGTTCAAGGATTGTTGCTGTTGCCAAACACTAAGACGGAATCGGTGATATAATAAGAGCCTATTACTTATTCTACAGGCCTCATATTTTAATAATTAAAATTGAACAAATCTATGCAGACATTGTTGTAGAAACCGTGTAAGTTTAGTTTATATTTTGCGATTGTATGTATGTATGTATGTATGTATGTATGTATGTATGTATGTATGTATGTATGTATGTATGTATGTATGTATGTATGTATGTATGTATCCACACCTATGGAGTAACGGTTAGCGCGTCTGGCCGCGAAACCAGTATTATCACCTTCGTCTCATTCAGACGCTAAGTAACCTCAGATGTTGATACAGCGTCATAAAATAACCTACTAAAATAAAAAACGTATGTATGTACGTACGTAGATTAGATTAGATTTATTTATTTAACCTGGTAGAGATAAGGCCGTCAGGCCTTCTCTGCCCCTCTACCAGGGGGGTACGTACGTATGTAAGTAAAAAATTAAATTGTGATTTAACGACGCTCGCAACTGCAGAGGTTATATCAGCGTCGCCGGTGTGCCGGAAGTTTGTCTCTCAGGAGTTCTTTTGCATGCCAGTAAATCTACTGACATGAATCTGCAGCATTTAAACACATTTAAATGCTATCGATCTGAGCCGGGATCGAACCCGCAACCTCAATCTCAGAAGGCCGGCGCTATACCGATTCCGCTATCCAGGCCGACTGTATGTATGTATGTACCGGTATGTATGCATGCATGCATGTATGTATGTATGTACCGGTATGCATGCATGTATGTATGTATTTATGTATGTATGTACCGGTATGTATGCATGTATGTATGTATGCATGCATGTATGTATGTATGCATGCGTGTATGTATGCATGTATGTATGTATGTACCGGTATGTATGCATGCATGCATGTATGTATGTATGTATGTATGTATGCATGTACCGGTATGATGTATGTATGTATGTACCGGTATGTATGCATGCATGTATGTATGTATGTATGCATGCATGCATGTATGTATGTATGCATGCATGTATGTATGTATGTATGTATGTATGTATGCATGTATGTATGCATGTATGTATGTATGTACCGGTATGTATGCATGCATGTATGTATGTATGTACCGGTATGCATGCATGTATGTATGTATGTATGCATGTATGTATGTATGTACCGGTATGTATGCATGCATGCATGTATGTATGTATGTATGTACCGGTATGTATGCATGCATGCATGTATGTATGTATGTACCGGTATGTATGCATGCATGTATGTATGTACCGGTATGTATGTATGTACCGGTATGTATGCATGCATGTATGTATGTATGTACCGGTATGTATGCATGCATGTATGTATGTATGTACCGGTATGTATGTATGTACCGGTATGTATGCATGCATGCATGTATGTATGTATGTACCGGTATGTATGCATGCATGCATGTATGTATGTATGTACCGGTATGTATGCATGCATGCATGTATGTATGTACCGCCTATGTATGCATGCATGCATGTATGTATGTATGTATGTACCGGTATGTATGCATGCATGCATGTATGTATGTATGTACCGGTATGTATGAATGCATTTATGTATGTATGTACCGGTATGCATGCATGCATGTATGTATGTATGTACCGGTATGTATGCATGCATGCATGTATGTATGTATGTATGTATGTATGTATGTATGTATGTATAGACCGAGAAACAAATTTGAGCCACCTAATTTTAACAAGTTCCACATTCAACGCAACTTGAAATTTACGAGACCCTGGATATGGAAAAGCACTGCAAGCATTACGCGTACTTCCCCTTTGATCGGTCGGCACACTGAGTCTATACGCCTGGAGGGTAGACCACATACCACATGGACGAGGCAGAGAAGTTGCCTAGAGAGCATGACGTTGCCACCCGAAGTTCCGTTACTTTCTGACTCTATTAGTATTTCCATTTCGTACTGTGTTCTGGTCACGAAACATTTAATCATATAGCCTACTTTGTTTTTTCGGGGTTTACTTCCAAACCTATCTCTCTACTTGCTTCAAGTAAAATTTCCGTGCTTTCCCTAATCGTTTGTGGACTTTCTCTTAACATATTCACGTCATCCGCATAGACAAGAAGCTGATGTAACCCGTTCAATTCCAAACCCTCTCTGTTATCCTGGACTTTCCTAATGGCATATTCTAAAGCGAAGTTAAAAAGTAAAGGTGATAGTGCATCTCCCTGCTTTAGCCCGCAGTGAATTGGAAAAGCATCAGATAGAAACTGACCTATATGGACTCTGCTGTAAGTTTCACTGAGACATATTTTAATTAATCGAACTAGTTTCTTGGGAAAACCAAATTCAATAAGAATATTATAAAAAAAAAAAAAACTTCTGTCTTAAGGGGTTAGGTACAGCTTACAGCAGTAATTTTTTTGGAAATATTCAACATTTTTTTTACTATATCTTGTACAATAATGAAAATTGGTAGGTGTAAAATACTGTCCTTCTGTTATATTAATATATATATATATATATATTTTTTTTTTTTTTTTTTTCAAAATTCACTGTGCAGTGATGAAGCGTTTCCCTCATAACTCATAAACTTGTTAACTTTTTCATGTTCTCTTTTATTTTATTGCTGAAATTCATGTTTACGATATCATGCTCTTTCAACTACATTCCTTAATAAATAATATTCTTTTATTTCGTGTTAGAAGAAAATACTGATATTTGTCCAGTTTTTAAATGAATTTATTTTTTATCAGACAATCTATCAAAGGTAGAGAAGTGATCTTGCATCATATTGTGGATATGATATGCATAAATACACACAAAAAATTTCATCACAGAATGTTGGGTAGTTTTTAGTTATGTGGGAAACGCTTCATCACTGCACAGTGAACTGAATTTTGAAAAAAAGAAAAAATGTAAATCAATTTTTTTAAATCGTAAAAATATTTTTTTCATATGCGTAGCAGGACAGTGTTTTACACATACTAATTTTCCTTATTGTACAAGATACAGTAATGGAGGAAAAAAATATTAAGTATTTCCAAAATTTTACTCCTGCAAGCTGTACTTAACCATTTAACTGAGTCATATGCCTTCTTGAAATCTATGAATAACTGGTGTACTGTACCCTTATACTCTCATTTTTTCTCCAAAATCTGTCGAAAACAAAAAATCTGATAAACATCGATGATCCCCAACAATTTCATCTAATTACTGACCCTACACTGAACTTTATGTATGTGATCGTAGTGGAGTAAATGGACGAGAGTTAATTCTGTCACAACCGGAATCGCATGAAAGTGGCGCTTTAGCCCAACAAACTCATTCGGAGACGGAGAAAGGCAGAATTAAAGCCTGTGAGGGGTGTTAAAACCAAACTCAACCTGCTGAAACGTGAGTGTGGATTAACAGTTATAGGTGAATGGCTTGGACAATCTTAAACACAGGCTGTTCCAGTTCCAAGCAAGGTCGACTAGGTGGACCAGCTTCCGAGCGAGAGTGGCACAAGTGCTTTGTTTCTGGGACAAACCTCTCTGTTGGGCATATGTGACGTATAATCTAATTATAATAGTGTCAGCGCTGTACAACATAGAAATTCTGAAACAAGGACACAACATGGTAAAGTATTATAAGTCCATTTAATTACAGCTGCTACAATATGAGAAAATCTATACTTATACAGGATCAGTTAATAACCTATGTAAATTGTGTTACAATAATTATTTATTATAAGATTAATGAATCCACTTGTACCATATACTGTACAAACATAATCCTCCGCCATTTTGAAAGCCGCCATCTTGGATAAACTTTGAAATTTTAAATGGTACAGCGAACATATGACCACTCAAAACTATACAAAACTTTATCAGTAAACCAATGGCTCAATCCATTTTTAGATATCTTAATTCCTGTTGATAACGTCACACGATAGCCCAGATAGGGTATTAAAGCACTTCACGATTAAAACGTATCTTTAACATAATATGGGGCCATTGAATGCGATGCACAATATGACCATTTTTTTCTGTAATGTTCACTGGGTTTTGTCAGTAATAATATAAAAACGACTGTCTTATGTTTATCTCCATGGCAACATGTTTCTTGATTATGAAATTGTTTGACAAAAGAAAATCGTATTCAAGTGTGCTAATTCTGACAGTCAATGCTAAGCGATAAAGAAATAGAATTGTAATTTTGGTTATGGAGACCAGCAACGATTTCATCGAGAGACGACTAATTCAATTAGTGATATGCACCCGCATCGAATAGAAATTCACACACAACAGTAATGGGGATTGTAAGGAAATTTACTAAGACTTGAAGCGTGAAACAATAGAAAAAATCAGTTGCTCCGAAAAGAGTAACCATTGAGAATATTTAATTGGGAGTTTCCCATGTACAAGAATGAGAGAATTATGTGCATGAAGTTATTATTATTATTATTATTATTATTATTATTATTATTATTATTATTATTATTATTGTACTAGTTTTTGTACAGTGGTTTCTACTAAACTACTGGACGGATTTTGTTCATATTCAGTATCTACGAGTCAATTTATCAGGGAATGATGTACATAAAATATAATAATTTTAGGAATAGTCTGTCTGTGTACAGCAATTTCTACTAAACTATTGGACGGATTTTGTTCATATTCAGTATCTATGAGTCAATTTATCAGGGAATGATGTACATGAAATATAATAATTTTAGTACTAGTCTGTCTGTGTACAGCGATTTCTATTAAACTATTGGACGGATTTTGTTCATATTCAGTATCTACGAGTCAATTTATCAGGGAATGATGTACATGAAATATAATAATTTTAGTACTAGTCTGTCTGTGTACAGCGATTTCTACTAAACTATTGGACGGATTTTGTTCATATTCAGTATCTACGAGTCAATTTATCAGGGAATGATGTACATGAAATATAATAATTTTAGTACTAGTCTGTCTGTGTACAGCAATTTCTACTAAACTATTGGACGGATTTTGTTCATATTCAGTATCTACGAGTCAATTTATCAGGGAATGATGTACATAAAATATAATAATTTTAGGAATAGTCTGTCTGTGTACAGCAATTTCTACTAAACTATTGGACGGATTTTGTTCATATTCAGTATCTACGAGTCAATTTATCAGGGAATGATGTACATGAAATATAATAATTTTAGGAATAGTCTGTCTGTGTACAGCGATTTCTACTAAACTATTGGACGGATTTTGTTCATATTCAGTATCTACGAGTCAATTTATCAGGGAATGATGTACATAAAATATAATAATTTTAGGAATAGTCTGTCTGTGTACAGCAATTTCTACTAAACTATTGGACGGATTTTGTTCATATTCAGTATCTACGAGTCAATTTATCAGGGAATGATGTACATGAAATATAATAATTTTAGTACTAGTCTGTCTGTGTACAGCGATTTCTACTAAACTATTGGACGGATTTTGTTCATATTCAGTATCTACTAGTCAATTTATCAGGGAATGATGTACATGAAATATAATAATTTTAGTACTAGTCTGTCTGTGTACAGCGATTTCTACTAAACTATTGGACGGATTTTGTTCATATTCAGTATCTACGAGTCAATTTATCAGGGAATGATGTACATGAAATATAATAATTTTAGTACTAGTATCTGTCTGATGTACATGAAATATAATTTTAGTACGATTTCTACGATTTCTACTAAACTATTGGACGGATTTTGTTCATATTCAGTATCTACGAGTCAATTTATCAGGGAGTGATGTACATGAAATAAATTTTAGTACTAGTCTGTCTGTGTACAGCGATTTCTACTAAATTATTGGACGGATTTTGTCCATATTCAGTATTACGAGTGAATTTATGAGGGAATGATGTACATGAAATATAATAATTTTAGTACTAGTCTGTCTGTGTACAGCGATTTCTATTAAACTATTGGACGGATTTTGTTCATATTCAGTATCTACGAGTCAATTTATCAGGGAATGATGTACATGAAATATAATAATTTTAGTACTAGTCTGTCTGTGTACAGCGATTTCTACTAAACTATTGGACGGATTTTGTTCATATTCAGTATCTACGAGTCAATTTATCAGGGAATGATGTACATGAAATATAATAATTTTAGTACTAGTCTGTCTGTATACAGCGATTTCTACTAAACTATTAAACTATTGGACAATTTTTGATTCATGAAATATAATAATTTTAGTATTATTAAACAGTATCTACGAGTCAATTTATCAGGGATGAAATATAATAATTTTAGTACTAGTCTGGAATTTCTATTAAACTATTGTACGGATTTTGTTCATAAGTATAAGTCAATTTTTGAGGGAATGATGTCATGAAATATAATAATTTTAGTCTAGTCTGTCTGTGTACAGCGATTTCTACTAAACTATTGGACGGATTTTGTTCATATTCAGTATCTACGAGTCAATTTATCAGGGAATGATGTACATGAAATATAATAATTTTAGTACTAGTCTGTCTGTGTACAGCGATTTCTACTAAACTATTGGACGGATTTTGTTCATATTCAGTATCTACGAGTCAATTTATCAGGGAATGATGTACATGAAATATAATAATTTTAGTACTAGTCTGTCTGTGTACAGCGATTTCTACTAAACTATTGGACGGACGAGTCAATTTATCAGGGAATGATGTACATGAAACATAATAATTTTAGTACTAAATTACAGCGATTTATACTAAACTATTGGACGGATTTTGTTCAATTCAGTATCTACGAGTCAATTTATCAGGGAATGATGTACATGAAATATAATAATTTTAGTACTAGTCTGTCTGTGTACAGCGATTTCTACTAAAGTATTGGACGGATTTTGTTCAAATTCAGTATCTACGAGTCAATTTATCAGGGAATGATGTACATGAAATATAATAATTTTAGTACTAGTCTGTCTGTGTACAGCGATTTCTACTAAACTATTGGACGGATTTTGTTCATATTCAGTATTACGAGTCAATTTATGGAATTACAGTTGCTTGAAATATAATAATTTTAGTACTAGTCTGTCTGTGTACAGCGATTTCTACTAAACTATTGGACGGATTTTGTTGGATTACAGTTGCTTGTATTAGTGTTGTAACATATTGCTCTTCAGTGTTCACAATAGCTCGTTAAAAGTATGTTTTACTCTATCCTGGCCCCGTAAATTATTTATTCTCTTGTTGCGTGATATGACACCCTGTGCAGTGCCTGTTTCAACTTCTTTTAGAAAACAAAACCGGTCAGAAACTGTTGCAAGTGTAAATTTGACAGTGATGAATTACTTTACTTTTTTCATTCTCGACTATAGGTCTCAGCGTGGTCACGCAACATCGTGATGCAATAATGCCATCGGCTGCATCTCTCGGCGTCACATATACAAGATTTCTTCTATATCTACCCATTTATCTTCGTGATTTCATTATCCTTAGATGCGCAGTCCTTACAATCCTTGTCATTAGATTCCGACGTTCGTGTATTCAGCCTCCAAGGAGCACGATGGAATTTTAAATAAAGATGTCTCAGAATGACTTTCTACGAGATGAACTACAGCTAAGAGATCTTAGGCACGTAGGACTACATTCCGTATCGGATGACTACATGCAGCAGTAACATATTCTGTAGTTAATTATTTATTTATTTAGCTATTTATTTATTTATTTATCTACTTGTTTATTTACTTATCTATATACAGTATTTACCTGTTTATTTATTTACCTATTTATTTATTTACTTATTCATTTATTTACCTATTTATTTAGGCCTATCCATTTATTTATAGTATCTTTTTATTCATTTCTTTCTTCACTTATTTATTTATTTACTTACACATTTATTTACCTACTTATGTACTTACCTACATATTTATTTATTTATTTACTTACCTATTTATTTTTTACTTATATATTTATTCATCTACATATTTATTTATCTATTTGTTTATTTATATATTTAACTATTTACCTATTTATTTACTTAACTGCTATTTATTTACCTATTTATTTATTTACTTATTTATTTACCTGTTTATTTTTTATTTATTTATCTATTTATTTATTTACCAATTTATTTATTTTTATTTATTTATTTATCTATTTATTTATTAGCTATTATTTATTTTTATCTATTTACTTATTTATATACCTATTTATTTATTTATTTTTTATTTATATATTTAATTATTTACCTATTTATTTATTTACCTACTTATTTATTTAGCTATTTATTTGTTTATATATTTATTAATTACTTATTTATATACCTACTTATTTATTTACCAATTTATTTACTTTATCTATTTATATATTTACCTATTCATTTATCTATTTATTTATTTACCTATTTATTTATTCAACTATTTGTTTATTTATTTATTTATCTATTTATATATTTACTTATTTATTATGTATTCATTTACCTATTTATTTATTTGCCTATTTATTTACATATTTATTTATCTGTCTATTTATTTATCTATTTAATTATTTACCGATTTATTTATTTTTATCTATTTATTTACCTATTTTCTTATCTATTTATTTATTTATTTATCTATTTATGTACCTATTTATTTATATACATATTCATTCATTTAATTATTTATCTATTTATTTACCTATTTATTTATTTATTTATTTGTTTATTTATTTATTTATTTATTTATTTATATTTTACAATATGGCAGGATTAAGGCGTATAGTGATTTCTTCTATGCTAGGAGTAAATCATTAATAATAAATTCATAAATTGCTTTAAAATTATTTGCCTCAATCATACTCACAATCAATATAAATAAAAACAAATTCGTTAAAAATCTAAATACCCCAATAACACCCAATCTGGAACGTAAACGTTTCAAACAATTACAGGGGTCCTATGAATATCCCTTGTGACTTGTTTAGATAGAAGCGTTTCTACAGCGTGTCAGGCAGAATTACTATCAACAAATAGCCTATCACATCTCTCTCACATGTTTCATTGTACAATATTTTTTTTTCATTCCTGAAGTTCCATAAACTGTTGAACTGAACTTATTAGGGCCACTTACAGTATCTTGTATGACAGCCTGGACCACAGCGAAGAAACGAATGCAACATGATGACGGTAAACTAGCGTTCAAAGATATCTCACCTACGATTTTATGATCGCGTATGCGAACTTTCCAACTACGGGATAAGTCAGAACCAAAGATAAAAAAAAAATTGACAAACGTTGAAATAGTTCCGCTAGTTCTCAATAGGTGAACTATTATTAGGACGATTAAAAAAATTACCGGGGAAAATGATTATGTATATTAAGCATTAAATTATTCTCATAATAGACAATATCAACGGTTTCCAGCTAAATCCAGTGTTCTTTTACAATCAGTATAGTGTCCACACCTGTGGAGTAACGGTCAGCGCGTCTGGCCGCGAAACCAGGTGGCCCGGGTTCGAATCCCGGTCGGGGCAAGTTACCTGGTTGAGGTTTTTCCCGGGTTTTCCCTCAACCCAATACGAGCAAATGCTGGGTAACTTTCGGTGCTGGACCCCGGACTCATTTCACCGGCATTATCACCTTCATATCATTCAGACGCTAAATAACCTAGATGTTGATACAGCGTCGTAAAATAACCCAATAAAATAAAAACAAATAAAAAAACAATCAGTATAATGGGATGAAAAATTGAATTCTATAATGCGGATATATTTATGTACGATTGGCAGCACTGACATATCTTCGTCTATTCATAGAAGTAATAACATGGTTGGTAATAACTTAAGAAGCCACCTTATACCAACAAATTATCGATCACTATCGATTAGTAGGGTCACAAGACCAAATAATGATCTCAAACAATAGTTCGATACGTACTAGTTTAGATAACTTCTAAAACCTATTGTAGATAAAAAGCATTTCGTCTTTTGGAAAACAGACGAGAACTAACAAAAGAATGCGATTTGCATGTGTATTACATAAATCATCGATAACAGTGCTGCTTCTACTATTGTTGCGTTAAAGAGGAGAACTAATGCCTTGGAGGCAAATAACGGAGAACAGATTTAACTGCCCTCTATCGTCTAGATTCCTGTCCCGTAATATTACTGTATTAGCAATGTATGACGGGAAAAGTAGAGGAATAAAAATCAATGATGCATGAACAGGTAGGCTATAATAAAAATGGTATAATGTAAAAGTTGTTGACGAGGAAGTGTGCACGTGCAGCCGGGATAATAAAAGCAGTGCAGAGAGCTAAATAAAGTAAAACAAGGAATCAGAAAATGAAAGTGCTCGAATAAAGCGAAGCAGACCGGATTGGCTGATGCGAGTCAACTGTTACGTGTAATAATTATCCCAATGCAAGGCCGTAACAGGTAAATTTCTGACCCATGTAACAAGCACAAGAAATGTATCGATATTTTTTTGCATACCAAACAGCATTATAATACACCCGTCATTCAGAATTACTACCAATAATAATCACTAGGGCTAGATTTTGATGACCTATAAATCATAAAAAAATGTCCTAAAACAATGCATTTATTACCTAAAAATCTTTCAAAAATGCCTAAAAATTGATCTTACATTCTAAAATTGGCTTAGTAGGAAAAGGAATTTTGTGGTACTTAATATTTAGACTAGTAATTAAATTAAATTCTAGTACCAACATTTAAGTTTATTCAATTTTACATAATTTTTTGTAAGTGGTACACTTTAATTAATTATTTCACCTGATGTAGTTTCCATGTAGCCCATCACAAGCCCACTCTTATACGGAATTAGCAAGCATAGAGGAGTCTATATTGAAGGGGTGATTGGACTGATCCATTACGTGGGGTATACTAGGTTAAAAGGGCAATATTTGTGTAGAAAAACGGTTAAAATATTATACAAAATAATGGGTATTAGCCACCGGCGTAGCTCGGTCGGTTAAGGCGCTTGCCTGCCGATCCGGAGTTGCGCTCGGGCGCGGGTTCGATTCCCGTTGGGGCTGATTATCTGGTTGGGTTTTTTCCGAGGTTTTTCCCAGCCGTAAGGCAAATGTCAGGCAATCTATGGCGAATTCTCGGCCTCATCTCGCCAAATATCATATCACTATCACCAACTCCATCGACGCTAAATAACCTCGTAGTTGGTACAGCGTCGTTAAATAACCAAGTAAAAAATAAAGGGTATTAATGGACAAAATATTAAAGGAAATAAACATTATCTTATATTAATAATGGGGATTTGTGGCCAAAATTAAATGAAAATGCCTAACAAATGTCCGAATAACACAAAAGATGCTCTTATGAGTTCAAACAGGCAAAAAATGCAAAAAAAATTCCTAACAAACATGTGTTAAAACACTCCGTTTATCACATAACACATAAATACTAAAGCAGCTATGTTTCTGGCTTACTAGAAAAAAGATGCAATTTCATCAAAATCCTAGCCCTAATCATCACATATCTCAAACGGTTTATTATATCATAATAAAAAGATGTAGGCCATTCCATATTATTTGCACATGACACAAGTATAGTAATTACAGCCAATAACTCCAACATATTCCAATCTTCAGCAGAGGAAATTCTCTTCAAAATATGTGACTGGTTCTCAGTCAATAAAGTAATATTAAATTGTAAAACACCACCATCGAATTTAAATCCTGCCCAAATTCAACCTCGCAAATTTCATGCGCAATATTTAACAATAGATCTCTAATAAAAACAGGAATAAAAACCACATTTTTGGCATACAAATCGGTCATATATTAAACTGGAAAATATCATATTAAAGAAAATTACCCCCAAAATAAATTCATCATGTTTTGCTATTACATCTATCCAAGAGATAGTAAATATCAATGTCTTAAAAACAATATACTTTGCATACTTCCACTCTGTTATGAGTTTTGGAATAATATTTTGGGGAAATTTTACAGATAGTAACAGTATATTCCTACTACAAAAAAGAGTAATTATAATAATAGCACAGTCTAGTATATACAGTCACTAAGCTTGAATTGTTGAGGGTAGTAGGAACAATAGACTGTGTCGGTACTATTTCGCATTGTCTGGGATGAGGCGATAGTAGCGATCCTAGTGGTTAGCAACTATCTATAGATGCATATTCCTTACATATTGAACTTCGTGACTGTATTTTTTTTTATTTTAGTAGGTTATTTTACGACGCTTTATCAACATCTCAGGTTATTTAGCATCTGAATGAAATGAAGGTGATAATGCCGGTGAAATGAGTCCGGGGTCCAGCACCGAAAGTTACCCAGCATTTGCTCATGTTGGGTTGAGGGAAAACCCCGGAAAAAACCTCAACCAGGTAACTTGCCCCGACCGGGAATCGAACCCGGGCCACCTAGTTTCGGGGCCAGACGCGCTAACCGTTACTCCACAGGTGTGATCTCGTGATTGTATATACCTACTAGACTGTGATAATAGTAGGTCCCAAATTTAGGGAATCGTGTAGGGCTATTTTCAAAAAACTACAAATAATGCCCATGGCTTGTTGGTATATTCTTTCATTAATAAACTTCCTCGTATGTAATCGTGAAAACTTTGTAACTAATTCAACAGTTCATAGCATAAATAAGCGTCAAAAATGACTTTCATACTCTATCGGCAAGTCTATCGTACTATCAAAAAGGAGTGCGATATATGGTAGTAAAAATGTTTTATAGTCTCCCTATGGCTATATAAAAAGCAAACTGAAAACATATTATTTAAGGCCAAATTAAAAAGTCCTAATTTCTCATTCCTTCTATTTTGTGGATGAATTTATGACATTCAACAACGCTACATGAATATTTATGTCTTATATTAAGTATCGATATATGAATATCATGGAATATAAATAAATATAATACAATACAAGATAAACATTTTAATTTCTAAAGTTTCCTAAACTGTTCAATTTATATATTATGCTGCATTCTTTTGATACTAAGCTTATCTATTGTTTTCATTGTTGAGATTATTGCACAAAATTCAACTTAGACAGCATTTGTTCTGGAAATTTTTCACTGAATAGACAATAAATTTCTCAGTTATGTGTTTCTGCAATATTGTCATCTTGGACTGTCTGAATGGATGCTTCAGAACCAACTAGAATCACATTTTTTTCAACTTCACATCCCGTATTTTGGTACTAGAAATATAACGTAAGTACGTTAATGACTACATTATAATTAACAGTACATATAACTTCCATAATGGTTGTTAAACATTAAAATTAGGTTGTTATATGATACGTCTATTACCTACAACGCCATTTAAAACATATTGAAAGCCTAAGGGAGTACATTTACAGAACATATTGAGAAACACTGGTTTATAATATCACAAATAGATTTGTCATAGTGGTAACATGTCGGTTGGGTCTCGCATATTCTCCAATTCTGACGTCACATTAATCGAATCATGGCTAACGAATCGAATCGCTTGAGTAAATCTCATTAACATCAATAAAAATCCTATTCAAATAAAGAGGTAAAAAGTAATTGAATTATTACGTAATCCTATATACATCTTGTTTATATGTTCATTATTACTGTACGTTTGTTAAGTAATTGGATATTAACAATTTGATTGCAGTGTAAGTTCTGATGCGTGTAACAAGGAAATCATGCCTATTCCTGACGAATATTATTTAACTATAATATCGGCGTGTTAAAACTACAGTTCCTTGTAATTGAATTTCACGTGAGAGCAACATAATAAGCGTGAAATTCGATGTAACGATAGCAGATACAAACGATTCATCGTGAGAAGAATTACTCGCAAGAAATGACCTACACTTCAACAATAATAAAAGATATCACTTCAGCACCAGAGCTTACAACATCGCGGAATCGTGCCTGACTTTTGCGCCATCTTTGGATGAGCTAGTTCGGGATATCGACACATCTTGCGTAAACAGACGTTTAATCTAGTAAGAGTGGAAAGTGTTATAATTACGTGGTGTGAAGAGGAATGCCAGCCAGGAACTGATAGAAAGGGAGGCTGGGAAATGCACGCACGCGTGTGCTAATTGTGTTGCATCACGTGTGACCTCAGACACGGTTCAGCGGGCATCAGACACAACCTTCCCGTGAATCACGCATGCGCAAGTGACACTTGCACATTGCTCTGTCTCCCAAAATGGCAAGAGCCTCAGTTATCTACAGGGCGTACGATAATTCTTCTACTAAATACCAGAGTTTATAAAAAATTACCCGGACTGAGGGCAAAGTATGTAACTAAAATTTACTAAAGATGGAACGTCTGCTTTAAGGGAACCAGATAGTGATGAGGAGTCAAAAATCCGATTTTTTATTTTGTGTTTAAAATTAAAAGTACGAAACTTGCTCTTTAAAACAATATAAATATTGAGGAGGGCTGTTCTGCAGATAAGCCCTTTAAATAGCCTCTTGAAATTTGACGGTGCATGTAATTCATATATCCTACTTTTTTTTAAATGCAGTTTTCCACAAGTTGACATTTTTCAAACTTAAGTGCATTTTTCTCTGAAACTACTCTGAAATGTGTCTCAGTGAAACGTACAGCAGAGTCCGTATACGTCAGTTTGTGTCAGATGCGTTTCCAATTCACTGTGGGCTAAAGCAAAGAGATGCACTATCACCTTTACTTTTTAACTTTGCTCTAGTGTATGCCATTAGGAAAGTCCAGGATAACAGAGAGGGTTTGGAATTGAACGGGTTACATCAGCTGCTTGTCTATGCGGATGACGTGAATATGTTAGGAGAAAATCCACAAACGATTAGGGAAAACACGGGAATTTTACTGGAAGCAAGTAAAGAGATACGTTTGGAAGTAAATTCCGAAAAGACAAAGTATATGATTATGTCTCGTGACCAGAATATTATTCGAAATGGAAATATAAAAATTGGAAATTTATCTTTTGAAGAGGTGGAGAAGTTCAAATATCTGGGAACAACAGTAACAAATATAAATGACACTCGGGAGGAAATTAAACACAGAATAAATATGGGAAATGCCTGTTATTATTTGGTTGAGAAACTTTTATCATCCAGTCTGCTGTCAAAAAATCTGAAAGTTAGAATTTATGAAACAGTTATATTACTGGTTGTTCTGTATAGTTGTGAGACTTGGACTCTCACTTTGAGAGAGGAACAAAGATTAAGGGTGTTTGAGAATAAGGTGCTTAGGAAAATATTTGGGGCTAAGAGGGATGAAGTTACAGGAGAATAGGGAAAGTTACACAACACAGAACTGCACGCATTGTATTCTTCACCTGACATAATTAGGAACATTAAATCCAGACGTTTGAGATGGGCAGGGCATGTAGCACGTATGGGCGAATCCAGAAATGCATATAGAGTGTTAGTTGGGAGGCCGGAGGGAAAAAGACCTTTAGGGATGCCGAGACGTAGATGGGAAGATGATATTAAAATGGATTTGAGGGAGATGGTATATGATGATAGAGACTGGATTAATCTTTCTCAGAATAGGGACCGATGGCGGGCTTATGTGAGGGCGGCAATGAACCTCCGGGTTCTTTAAAGGCCAGTAAGTAAGTACCACTCAATCAATTTACATAACATTTTTACAGTGTTTTCTGCAGCCTGTGTCCTACATAGTAGACCTACGGGTCTAAGAATATCACACACACATAATATGAGGAAAAAATATATATGCATTGAAAAAAATTGCAAAAAATGTTAAACGACGTTCAACATTTTTCTGTTTCACTAGGGGTTCAATATTGAATTAAATTTTGCTTTAGAAGTTACAGTACTCATTACGAGATAATTAAAAAAAATACAAGGCACATGAGTGAAGATTGTAGCAAGTAATGTGAACCTGAAGAATGATGTACACTTAGCAAAGTGGGAAAACAGGTTATCAGTTAGGGCCTTTCTTTTGCACTTGGATACGAAACTAATTAGTTGTCTTTTACACCATTGAATTCAGAACGATTGATTGTATAAACATGGAAATTGTTATTCTAATCTGACCACTGAAAGCCTAGAAATAATGAAGTAAACTTTTGTACCCCCTGAGTACCATAGTCATCCCATATGTAAAAGGCACCTCCGAAAAATTCAAGAAAATCTCCAAGAAATATAACATCAGAGCGGTCTTCAAATCAGAGAGTACACTCAGCCGAATCCTATCCAACAACAAACCCAAACCTAATTACACGGATACCAGAGACTGCATTTATAACATTCCGTGTGAATGCGGTTGCGTGTATATAGGTGAAACGAGCAGACCTCTGTCCACAAGAATTAAGGAGCACAAGTACAACTTCAAACAATGCATAATAGATAAATCAAGAATAGCACAACACAGCTTTGAATCCGGACACAAAATAAAGTGGGAAAATACTTCAGTCCTACAAACTGAGCGTTCTCCGACTCAGAGGAAATACAAGGAAGCCGCACATATGAGTTTTTCGGACAATGCCATTAGTCAACCTAGTCTAATTCTTCCGGATATTTGGTTACCCATAGTTGAACAAGACATCAGAAATATTCAATACAAGGGGAAGAATGCTGTCACCAACACCACGTAGACCATCTGGGGTCATCTCCACCATTAGACAACGCAACCTAGTGTTGCAGCTTAGTAATTAGTAGTAGTGTCTGCTACCGCTAGGTGGAAGTAGTAGTTTTTATCATGTCCTTTGTCAATAGTTTTTTTCCTTTTTTATCTTTCTTTTATTTTCTATCGCGGTATCATAACATTTGTTCCTTCTTTTTTTTTAGTTCCCCACCCTCTCCTTTTGTGTGTCTTTCATCAATTTTTAGTCACTTCACGCCCATCTTCTTCATTCCGTTTGGTTTTAGTGCCAACATACTGTTAATGACTTCGGGTCTTTCTTAATTATAATCTCCACCGAAGCCAGGAATCAACGATCAGTCATACAGAATAGCTGTACGTAACGATCCCAACAGTAGGTTTTTTTCTCTTCTCTCTCTCTCTCTCTCTCTCTCCTTCCTTCCTTCCTTCCTTCCACCTGAAGACGAAGGGAAAACCACCCTTCGAAACATTGTGTCTTAATTTTTGATTGTGACAACCAGCAATGGAAAAAGTCCAAACCCCTCACCATTGCTTTCCAACCCCTCATTTAGATAAACTTTTGTACCGAAATTTTTTAATCGCACAGGCAGCACAACCCAGTTTCCTTAATGCGAGAGGCTCATGGCGCTCATGCTACTAGATTTAGTGGCATGTAAAAGAACTCCTGCGGGACAAAATTCCGGCTAATAAAACCTCGGCAGTTGCGAGCGTCGTTAAATAAACCATAATTTACTTCTTTTTTTGATTTCCGTGCAGGAATTCTGCATTATCATTATGATGAAGAATGGGTGGAGCGGAGAAAAATTCTCTCCCCTCTACCCATCCTTCAACAAATTACATTGTGCTTGATAAATGCCTCAGCTAAACAAGGTTTGCAAGTGTGCTGACTATGAAAAATAGAAATCCTTGCATTTACTATCACTGGCCGGAGAAATGTCAAAACAGACTCGAAGGCCGGGTGAAGGGGCAGACCGGAAATGTCAAATCGTGAGAGATCTTTGCAGTAATCGTTAAGAATGCACAACGAAGTAATAAAGAAACAAAACACAAGCTTGGCGAAAAAAAAAAATTATCTCGTTTCGATATAAATCTCTCTTAAAATAAATATGTTCAACATGCTGTCCATTTTTCTTCAGTAGATCGTATAGAAACCTACTACTAAAAATGTAGTTGGCTTGAAGCCATTTCTTTGCAACAATGTGAAGATTTATCTCCATTTGAATTGGGACTGAAGACGGACTCCAGACTTTTGTAAGTCTTCTAATATCTCAAGACGTGACAGAGTCAGCTCACCAGAAGACTGCCGTTAATTCTGAACTTACAGCTTACTTCAAAATTGCTATACAGCAGAGTAGGAAGTTCGTGCCCAAACTGTTATGTGAACTTGGACTATATATCTACCGAATGAGCAGTAGTAACGTAGCTCTCAACGTCAAGAAACCAGCAAAACAAACATGTACAGGCAAGCGGTAACCAAACTTGTCTTTGTGCCAATGGTCCATGGCCTAAGAAATGAAAATGAAAAATATATATATATATATATATATATATATATATATATATATATATATATATATATATACATTGTATAAAAAATAGAATAATTGGCAATTAGAATCTTCGTAATTTTCAATATAAAATAGTTTAGCCATAAGTAACAATAGCAAACAAAATGTTTATTTAACCCTTAAACTGACAAAGTATCCTATATAGGATACAACAGGTTAATAGGCTATATGCTGTAATTTTAATATAATAAGAAAATTAAAATTTCACAGTACTACGATATTGTACAACACATAAAATATGGACATTGCGATAGTTGTTTTCTTTACAGTCCGACACGGTTTAATAAACTAGTGTGAGAAATGAAGTTTTGCAAATTTAAAGGTTAATGTGTAATAGTACCGAAACTCTTAAAAGGATTTTGAGACAGCCTATCCAAAACATTTTGAGTTATTGTACCTAGGAATAGTAGGCCTATAAGTTCTTAATACTGATGTATCGTAACACTTGCTTTAACTACGATCCTTCCAGATATTAAGTTCAATGTTGGCAGTTATTCCAGGATCCGAGAGTTCAGTGCAAGGTGAGGTTCGTGGCATGGCTATAACCCTGACTCGTAAGCTTGATCGATTAGCTACATCTCCTTGCTAAACGAGGCTAGCCTGTAGCCTACCCTCACTAAAATACGTCACGCTATATTGGTGTTCTACGAATGGGCTGTGTTGTCGAGTGTTAGTTTAATCATAAGTGTGTCTGTGTGATCCTGGAATAACAGTGAACTTAATATGTGGAAGGATCGGAGTTAAAGCAAGTGTTACGATACATCAGTATTAAGAACTTATAGGCCTACTATTACTAGGTATAATAACTCAAAATGTTTTGGATAGACTAAGTCTCAAAATCCTTTTAAGAGTTTCAGAATGACACACAACCAAATAGATCACATCTTGATAGATAAACGAAGACATACGGTAGTACTAGTATAGTAGACATTCGAACTTTCAGGGGGGCAGACTGTAATTCTGACCATTATTTGGTAATTGGAGAATTAAGAGAAAGACTATCAGTAGCCAAGCGAGTAGAGCAACAAGCTAATATTAGTAGATTCAATACTTTGAAATTAAAGGACGAGGAAACTAAGCAACGTTATCAGGTTGAAATTTCAAAAAGGTTTGCTGCTTTAGCAACTTCCGACGAAGCTGAGAAAGAGTTAGATGTTAATAGCGTGTGGGAAAATATCAGAGATAATATCAAAATTGCAGCTGAACAGAGCATAGGTTATCATGAAACTAAGAAAAATAAATCGTGGTTTGATGAAGATTGTTCCATTGCAGTAGATAGAAGGAAACTGGCAAAATTTAAATTCTTACAGGATCCAATTGAGGAGAATAGAGATAATTATTTCAATGAAAGATGGGAAGCAAGTCGTACACTTAGGAATAAAAAGAGAGATTACTTGAAGGAAAAACTGAATGAAGTAGAAACAAATAGTAAGAATAAAAACATTCGAGATTTATATAAGGGTATAAAGGAATTTAAAAATGGATATCAGGCAAGGGTAAACGTGATTAAGGATGAGAATGGTGACTTGCTTGCAGACTCTCATTCAATCCTTAACAGATGGAAAAACTATTTTGGACAGCTACTAAATATACATAGGCCAAGTAGAAATGATCGGGACGAAATTCAAATACAAACTGCTGAGCCATTTATACCGGAATCCACACTTTCTGAAGTCGAAATTGCGATAGAAAATCTGAAAAAGTACAAGTCTCCAGGTATTGATCAAATTTCAGCAGAATTAATACAAGAGGGTGGAAGGGTATTATCTAGCGAAATTTATAAACTTGTACTTGCAATTTGGGAAAAGGAAATTGTACCAGAACAATGGAAGGAGTCCGTAATCGTACCTATTTTTAAGAAGGGGACCAAGACTAACTGTAGTAACTTTGGAGGAATATCACTTTTGTTGACGTCGTACAAAATTTTGTCGAATATCCTTTTGAGAAGATTAACTCCATATGTAGATGAAATTATTGGAGATCATCAGTGTGGTTTCAGGCGTAATAGATCGACTATTGATCAGATTTTTTGTATTCGACAGATATTGGAGAAAAAATGGGAGTATAAGGGTAGGGTACATCAGTTATTCATAGATTTCAAAAAGGCGTATGACTCGGTTAAGAGAGAAGTTTTATATAATATTCTTATTGAATTTGGTATTCCCAAGAAACTAGTTCGATTAATTAAAATGTGTCTCAGTGAAACTTACAGCACAGTCCGTATAGGCCAGTTTCTATCTGATGTTTTTCCAATTCACTGCGGGCTAAAGCAGGGAGATGCACTATCACCTTTACTTTTTAACTTCGCTCTAGAATATGCCATTAGGAAAGTTCAGGATAATAGACAGGGTTTGGAATTGAATGGGTTACATCAGCTTCTTGTCTATGCAGATGACGTGAATATGTTAGGAGAAAATCCACAAACGGTTAGGGAAAACGCGGAAATTCTACTTGAAGCAAGTAAAGAGACAGGTTTGGAAGTAAATCCCGAAAAGACTAAGTATATGATTATGTCTCGTGATCAGAATATTGTACGAAATGGAACTATAAAAGTTGGAGATTTATCCTTCGAAGAGGTGGAAAAATTCAAATATCTTGGAGCAACAGTAACAAATGTAAATGACACTCGGGAGGAAATTAAACGCAGAATAAATGTGGGAAATGCCTGTTATTATTTGGTTGAGAAGCTTTTGTCATCTAGTCTGCTGTCAAAAATTCTGAAAGTTAGAATTTATAAAACAGTTATATTACCGGTTGTTCTGTATGGCTGTGAAACTTGGACTCTCACTTTGAGAGAGGAAGAGAGATTGAGGGTTTTTGAGAATAAGGTTCTTAGGAAAATATTTGGGGCTAAGAGGGATGAAGTTACAGGAGAATGGAGAAAGTTACACAACACAGAACTGCACGCATTGTATTCTTCACCTGACATAATTAGGAACATTAAATCCAGACGTTTGAGATGGGCTGGGCATGCAGCACATATGGGCGAATCCAGAAATGCATATAGAGTGTTTTTTAGGAGGCCAGAGGGGAAAAGACCTTTGGGAAGGCCGAGACGTAGATGGGAAGATAATATTAAAATGGTTTTGAGGGAGATGGGATATGATGGTAGGGACTGGATTAATCTTGCTCAGGATAGGGACCAATGGCGGACTTATGTGAGGGCGGCAATGAACCTCCGGGTTCCTTAAAAGCCAGTAAGTAAGTAAGTAAGTAAGTAAGTAAGTAAGTAAGTAAGTAAGTACGTAAGTGTCTGTGTTACGTATTAATTTTGTGTAAAATGGCGCATACTGAGAGAATATTGAGGTCATTATTATTTATTTGTAGAATTGAAAGAGAAATCGTTTTAGTTGGTCGCATGAAACAGAATGTGCTTACAAAGAAAGGAAATCGACAATACATTTAGATATTAAAATAGCGGATGGAGGAAGTGAAAACATAAAGTTTTCAATTTCCGTGGTATAAGAAATATCCTTGGCTGACAGAGTGATCTGAGACAAATAGGTTACATTGTTATATCTAAATTCTGTTTGGGGATAAAAATGAGTAGCCATCTTCTTGTGGGGTCTGTGTCACAAAAAATTTTGATATAAAAACCGACAAACATCTGCTGTATAACAACATGTAAGTTACGCAGATTTTTTCAGCCTACCCAGTAATCACACCTTAAGGAGAGAGGATCGTATTTTTGATGAAAAATGATTAAATTTTCAAAAAAAAGAAATATTCTTTAAAATACTCTGTGATATCTGTGGATCGCCATTTTTAATCTTCCTGCGTTATGGATTTTTAAATCACTCGCCCACTTTTATTGTTGTTTCCGGTAAATTAAATTTTCAAAATCTTTTTTTTTCTTTAAAATACCCTTTGATATGTGTGGAATGCATTGCATAACATTTTGTGGGTATTTGTGCCCTTATCGGAAGTTGAGACGTCATTTTTAAACTTCCTTCGCTATGGATTTTTAAATCATACGCCCGCTTTTATCAGTTTCCAGTAACTTCATTTTTTTTTTTGCTACATTGCCAGACAAAATGGATATAATTTCTGAACTATATAAGATACATGTATGAAATTTAGAACACACATTCTTTAGACTATTAGGAAACTTTTCTCTTTAACAGAATTTTGTTAATTGATTTCATTTTAAAAATACGTCCGTTTGTTTGCAAGAAAATAAATCAGAAAATTGTTACTAAATTTTAATTGTTTATTTTACAAACGTAGGGACTAATATCAAAATTCTGTTAAGACAGTTTGTAGAACATACTTTTGCAAATACATTGCAAAAATTGTTTGAATCTATCTTTAAAAACGGTTTAGATATATCGGTTTTAGTACAATCATGCATTGGGTATATTTTTTCCAATTTGGACCCCCAAATAATTTTTTTTCAAAATATTTTTATTTGGTTGAGTTGCCACAGCTATGAGCTTTCTACATACAAAAAATTAATAATTTACACCAAATAGGAAAAAAGTTTAAAAAAATACCATCCTCTCCTCTTAACTTCGCCACTGCTGTATTCAATCATTCATAGCGTTCTGCCCAAGGATAGATCTTTCATTGCAAACCCAGCATTCTCCAATCTTTCCTATTTTCTGTCTTCCTCTTAGTCTCCTCATATGTTCCATATATCTTAATGCCGTCTTTCATCTGATATCTTCTGCTCCGAACTCTTCTCCCGTTCACCATTCCTTCCAGTGCATCCTTCAGTAGGCAGTTTCTTCTCAGCCAGTGACCCGGCCAATTCCTTTTCCTCTTCCTGATCAGTTTCAGCATTATTATTTCTTCATTCACTCTTTCCAACACAGCTTCATTTCTTATTTTGTCTCTTCATTTCACACGCTCCATACTTCTCCATATCCCCATTTCAAATGCTTCTAGTCGCTTCTCTTCACTTCGTCATAATGTCCATGTTTCTGCCCCATATAATGCTACACTCCACATAAAGCCCTTCACTATTCTCTTCCTCAGTTCTTTTTCCAGAGGTCTCCAGAAGATGCTCCTTTTTCTATTAAAAGCTTCCTTTGCCATTGCTATCCTCTTTTTGACTTCCTGGCAGCAGCTCATGTTACTGCTTATAGTACACCCCAAGTATTTGAAGCTGTCCACTTGCTCTACTGCCTCATTTAGAATTCGCAAGTTTACTTTTCTTCCTATGGCCATTGTCGTGTCCACACCTGTGGAGTAACGGTTAGCGCGTCTGGCCGCGAAACCAGGCGATTCCCGGTTGGGACAAGTTACCTGGTTCAGGTTTCTTTCTGGGGTTTTCCCTCAACCCAATATGAGCAAATGCTGGGTAACTATCGGTGCTGGACCCAGGACTCATTTCACCGGCATTATCACCTTCATCTCATTCAGACGCTAAATAACCTACGACGTTGATAAAGCGCCGTAAAATAACCTACTAAAAAAACATTGCCTTCGTCTTGTTGGCATTTATCTTCATTCCATACTGCTCACAGTTGTCATTTATCTCCAGTAGCACATACCTTAGCAAGCCTATTATCTCCTCTTCTGCTAACAACGCCATATCATCAGCAAATCTTATGCATTTTATTCTTCTTCCTCCTATTATCACTCTTCCCATGTTCTGAAAACAGTTCTTCACTAAATCCTTCAAGATGTTGAACAGTGTAGGTGATAAAGGGCATATTTGTCGCACTCCTCTCCCTATTTCACTTCCTTCTGACATTTCTTCTCCTATCATGATTCTGACTCGTTGTTTCATATAAAGATTATTGAACAGCCTCCTCTCTTTCCAATCCAAACCTATTTTCTTTAGGATCCCCATCAGTTTATTCCAATCGACTCTGTCAAACGCCTTTTCTAGGTCCACAAATACAGTGATCGTATATAGTAAGTTTTTAACGTATATTACATTTTTACATTTATGATGTAAATCACACATTTTACGCGTATTTTACGCGTCGTGTAAAATTCAATTTTTTACGCGTAACTTTCCAACCTGATTGCAGAGAATCTGAAACAAAAAATGATTTGTTTTGTTTTAGAAACCTCTATCTTCAGGAAGTTCTATCCGCTACGAGGCGGAGATACAGGCTATGTAATTCTATCTTACATTGCACTCTATAATTAAATTCAAACCACAATTAAGTGCTCTTGTTAGACAAATGATCTACTTCCTGTGTGGGAGGTAGCTAATTCTTCCCGTACTCTTTCTGCATTATGGGTTCACTTTCTTATCGAAATCAGTGGCGTATCCACGTATCGTCATTATAAGGAAAGCAGCGTACGACGACAAAGTTTTTGTTTCATTAGAGAGACCAAGGAAGACCCATTCGCATGTAAATAATGTTTGATTATCTTCATTTGAAATTTATGAAAGTATATGGGCTATAATAAATATTGCATAGGCCTATTTAACTACAGAAATTTATATTTTCAGTGTTCAAAATAGACCTACATTTAGCTTTGCTTATAAATTCCATGCCTGCATGCAAACATAAAAATCGAACGCAGTGATGGATTCAAGGAATGACCCTCATTTCTCTCCCCCCACCACCCGAAGCACAAAATCTTCTCGTTCCCCCGTGTATTTCTAGAGCAATTAAACATTTTTCATTTAATTTATAACTACTTTTGAAATTAATGGATTAAATATCAAGTCCATTATTTTCAGTAATTTATAAACGGTCTTAAACAACAGTGTATGGTCCATACCTGTGGAGTAACGGATAGCGCGTCTGGCCGCGAAAACAGATGACCCGGGTTCAATTCCCAGTCGGGGCAAGTTACCTGGTTGAGGTTTTTTCCGGAGTTTTCCCTCAGCCCAAAATGAGCAAATGCTGGGTAACTATCGGTGCTGGACACCGGACTCATTTCGCCGGTATCATCACCTTCATTTCATTCAGACGCTAAATAACCTGAGATGTTGATACAGCGTCGTAAAATAACCTACTAAAAACAGTGTCTGTCTCCCGTGATGATGTACTTTAAAATGTTGTATTAACGAACGTTATGCATATTCGATTTATTATTTGAAGCTTAATAATAATAATAATAATAATAATAATAATAATAATAATAATAATAATAATAATAATTACTTACTTACTTACAAATGGCTTTTAAGGAACCTGGAGGTTCGTTGCCGCTCTCACATAAGCCCACCATCGGTCCTTATCCTGTGCAAGATTAATCCAGTCTCTACCATCATGTCTCACCTCCCTCAAATCCATTTTAATATTATCCTCCCATCTACGCCTCGGCCTCCCCAAGGATCTAATAATAATAATAATAATAATAATAATAATAATAATAATAATAATTACTTACTTACTTACTGGCTTTTAAGGAACCTGGAGGTTCTTTGTCGTCCTCGCATAAGCCCGCCATCGGTCCCTATCCTGAGCAAAATTAATCCAGTCTCTACCATCATATCCCACCTCCCTCAAATCCATTTTAATATTATCCTCCCATCTACGCCTCGGCCTCCCCAAGGATCTAATAATAATAATAATAATAATAATAATAATAATAATAATAATTACTTACTTACTTACTGGCTTTTAAGGAACCTGGAGGTTCTTTGTCGTCCTCGCATAAGCCCGCCATCGGTCCCTGTCCTGAGCAAAATTAATCCAGTCTCTACCATCATATCCCACCTCCCTCAAATCCATTTTAATATTATCTTCCCATCTACGCCTCGGCCTCCCCAAGGATCTAATAATAATAATAATAATAATATAATAATAATAATAATAATAATAATAATAATAATAATAATTACTTATAAATGGCTTTTAAGGAACCCGGAGGTTCATTGCCGTCTTCACGTAAGTCCGCAATCGGTCCCTATCCTGTGCAAGATTAATCCAATCTCTACCATCAAATCCCACCTCCCTCAAATCCATTTTAATATTATCCTCCCATCTACGCCTCGGCCTCCCCAAGGGTCTAACAATAATAATAATAATAATAATAATAATAATAATAATAATAATAATAATAATAATAATAATAATTACTTACAAATGGCTTTTAAGGTACCCGGAGGTTCATTGCCGCCCTCACATAAGCCCGCCATTGGTCCCTATCCTGTGCAAGATTAATCCAATCTCTATCATCATATCCCACCTCCCTCAAATCCATTTTGATATTATCCTCCCATCTACGCCTCGGCCTCCCCAAAGGTCTAATAATAATAATAATAATAATAATAATAATAATAATAATAATAATAATAATAATAATTACGGAGGTTACTTACAAATGGCTTTTAAGGAACAAGGGTCCGGAGGTTCATTGCCGTCTTCACGTAAGTCTGCAATCGGTCCCTATCCTGTGCAAGATTAATCCAATCTCTACCATCAAATCCCACCTCCCTTAATTTTAATATTATCCTCCCATCTACGCCTCGGCCTCCCCAAGGGTCTAACAATAATAATAATAATAATAATAATAATAATAATAATAATAATAATAATAATAATAATAATAATTACTTACATAAAATGGCTTTTCAAAATTTTGATATTATCCTCCCATCTACCTCGGAGGTTCATTGCCGTTCCCGTCTTCACGTAAGTCCGCAATCGGTCCCTAGCAAGATTAATCCAATCTCTACCATCAAATCCCACCTCCCTCAAATCCATTTTAATATTATCCTCCCATCTGCCTCGGCCTCCCCAAGGGTCTAACAATAATAATAATAATAATAATAATAATAATAATAATAATAATTAATACTTACAAATGGCTCGGAGGTTCATCATAAGCCCGCCATTGGTCCCTATCAAGATTAATCCATCTCTATCATCATATCCCACCTCCCTCAAATCCATTTTGATATTATCCTCCCATCTACGCCTCGGCCTCCCCAAAGGTCTAATAATAATAATAATAATAATAATAATAATAATAATAATAATAATAATAATAATAATAATAATTACTTATAAATGGCTTTTAAGGAACCCGGAGGTTCATTGCCGTCCTCACGTAAGTCCGCAATCGGTCCCTATCCTGTGCAAGATTAATCCAATCTCTACCATCAAATCCCACCTCCCTCAAATCCATTTTAATATTATCCTCCCATCTACGCCTCGATATTATCCTCCCATCTAATAATAATAATAATAATAATAATAATAATAATAATAATAATAATAATAATAATAATTACTTATAAATGGCCTCCCCAAGGGTCAATAATAATAATAATAATAATAATAATAATAATAATAATAATAATAATAATTACTTACAAATGGCTTTTAAGGTACCCGGAGGTTCAACATAAGCCGCCATTGGTCCCTATCCTGTGCAAGATTAATCCAATCTCTATCATCATATCCCACCTCCCTCAAATCCATTTTGATATTATCCTCCCATCTACGCCTCGGCCTCCCAAAGGTCTAATAATAATAATAATAATAATAATAATAATAATAATAATAATAATAATAATAATAATAATAAATGGCTTTTAAGGAAAGGTTCAATAAGTCCGCAATCGGTCCCTATGCAAATTAATCCAAATACCATCAAATCCCACCTCCCTCAAATCCATTTAATATTATCCTCCCATTCGGCCTCCCCAAGGTCTAACAATAATAATAATAATAATAATAATAATAATAATAATAATAATAATAATAATTACTTACAAATGGTTCAGGTTCATTGCCGCCCTCACATAAGCCCGCCATTGGTCCCTATCCTGTGCAAGATTAATCCAATCTCTATCATCATATCCCACCTCCCTCAAATCCATTTTGATATTATCCTCCCATCTACGCCTCGGCCTCCCCAAAGGTCTAATAATAATAATAATAATAATAATAATAATAATATAAATGGCTTTTAATAATAATAATAATAATAATAATCAAATACTTCAAACAAATGGTCTAACAATAATAATAATAATAATAATAATAATAATAATAATAATAATAATAATAATAATTACTTTTTAAGGTACCCGGAGGTTCATTGCCGCCCTCACATAAGCCGCTTCATTGGTCCCTATCCTGTGCAAGATTAATCCAATCTCTATCATCATATCCCACCTCCCTCAAATCCATTTTGATATTATCCTCCCATCTACGCCTCGGCCTCCCAAAGGTCTAATAATAATAATAATAATAATAATAATAATAATAATAATAATAATAATAATAATAATAGTAGTAGTAGTACAGAAGTTAGGCCAATCCATTTTGCTGCTGCCTCCCCAAAGGCAGCAGCAGCTGATGATGATGATGATGATGATGATGATGATGATGATGATGTTTACAGAACGTTCCATGCGTTCTTTTCCTTTGATTTCTCTCTTCAATAAAGTAGAATTATACGCCCCCTGTACTCCGACCTGAGCACTCGTTAATTGAAACCCCTGTAATGAGCGGAGTGAATCAGAAGAGGAAGAAGTGCTCTCATTACGCATTCGTCGTGCCGCTGAAAGACGGAGCGAGACCAATTAGCTGTTATTCATGTAAAGCATGTGTACGCGTTGCTACACGATCACCTGGCTTCACCCCAATTAAGAGCGCTTAATACTTCCTGCAGTAATCTTGAATATTGCATAACACCGTCTGTCAGAAGTGTCGACATCTGAATTGAAGTCAAATTCCTTACAGCTACGTCTCCAAATTTTCAATTTCACTATTGTTACGGTAAGTACATATAGCAAGGAACATCATGAATACTGTCTCTACTTTCCTCTATATATAGTTAGAGTCTATATTAAATTTCTTTTTTGGCTGAAACTACTTTCCATTTTCCCGTTTTTCGATAAAGAGATGAAAACATATGTTATAATATAATTATGCTGTTCAATTTGAGTCATATTTTACATAATTATATCTTAAGATTAAAGTTATGTCTATTGTGTATGTATATATATTTTTTATGCTCGACCATGCAGAAATGTAGTAATTATACACCTGGTAGCAGTCCTTTAATGCATTTCATTAAAGTATACCTACTCATTAGAGTACAGGTGTTTTCAGCCAATGACAACTCAGCTTACAGGTGTTCAGCCAATAACAAGTCAGCTTTGTTCCATTATAAAATCGCAAGTATCGATTATTCTCGGATATGCAATCGAAAGAGAATTAGCGAAAAGTCACGGAGGTGGAAATCCAATACTGTCGCAGAAGGTTATGTTCTGTTACTATAATAATTAGAGTTAATTGTAAATAATATTCAAATAAATTCAATTTGTCATCTCATTATTCAATGTCGAATTCAATAATCAAGGTTATACCAAGTTTAACGGGATTACACAAGGTCAATGACATTACTGTTCCTCGGAAAAAATCAATACTTTCGCGTCTGCGCACATCTCACAATTCACGACCTAGAACAAGGTCACTTCCGATCTTGTCAGATACAAATAAAATGTATACATCAGAATAATTTCAAGTTAGAAATATGGTCGAGCATAAAAAGTCGTATGAAACTCGCCTATAATGGTAATTAAGAAGCTCGTATGAAAATTATGAAACTCGCTTGCGCTCGTTTCATAAACATCCATACTCGCTTCTTAATTACTATCATTATAGGCTCGTTGCATAATGTACTATTATTGTATTTATTTGTTTATTTACTTATCTAGCTGTATATATATATATATATATATATATATATATATATATATATATATATTTGTCCCGCGCCGTGGCGTCGCGGTCTAAGGCATCCTGCCTAGGGCTCGCGCTACGGAATGCGCGCTGGTTCGAGTCATCATGGGGAAGAAATTTTCTCATGAAATTTCGGCCAGTATATGGGACCGGTGCCCACCCAGCATCGTGATGCACTTGGGGAGCTACGTTAGGTAGAGAAATCCGGTTGCGAATGCCAGCTATAACGGCTGGGGGGATCATCGTGCTAACCACACAATACCTCCATTCTGGTTGGATGATCGTCCACCTCTGCTTCGGCATGTGGGCGTGATGCTAGCAGCCGGCTGGTCGGTCTAGGCCTTTCACGGGCTGTAGCGCCACGAATTATTATTATTATTATTATTATTATTATTATTATTATTATTATGTATATATATTTATTTATTTACACAGGTAGAAGTAACGTTACTGAACTCATTAGTATTATGTATTCAGGATTAAAATAGGGTTTTGGAAGGACTTCTAATGACAAATCAGTGAAATGTTGTGTAACAAATTATTTTATTTAACTTTCGTTTAAATTAGAAAAGTAGGTGAAAATTACGAAACAAAACAGGAATAAGCATACATCAGAATTGAAACAAGGTTTTGGAAGGACTGGTGATCACGAATATGATGACTACGTCATGACCTTAATTATTATAACTAATATAAAAACGAATAAGTGTAAACAGAAGAATATGGATATACATAGAAGATAAAATGAATGAATAAATAAAAATTAATATAATAAAAGACGAAATTGTTAAAGGAAAGAAAAATTATTAAATGAGAGAGGAACTTGTTAAATGAAATAAGAAACTCTCAAATTATTGTTAAATTAATGAAGAAATTGTTAAATGAAAGAGAAAATTCTTAAATTAATAGGGAAATTGTTAAGTAAAGCAGAAAATTGATACATGAAAGTGTAAAATGTTGAGTGAAACAGGAAATTGTTGAGTAAAATAGGAAATTGATAAGTGAAAGAAGGAAATTGTTAAAAGAAAGAAGTTGTTACACGAAAGAAAAAACAGTTATATGAAACAGAATATTTTAAACAACAGAAGAAATTGTTAAATATAGGAGCAAATTGATAAATAGGAGAAAAAGTTGATCAATTAATTGGGAATTTGATGAAATGAATATATATATATATATATATATATATAAATGGAAGAAGAAATTTTTAAATGAAACAGGCAATTGTTAAATGAACGAGTAAATTTTTAATGCAAGAAGAAATTGTTAAATGAAAGAAGAAATTGATAAAATGAAAGAATAAATTGCTAAATGAAAGAGGAAGTTGTTAAAAGAAGAAATTGATAAAATGAAAGAAAAAAATAGTTAAAGGAAAGAGGAAATTGTTAAATGAAAGAAAAAATTGTTAAATGAAATAGGTAATTGTTAATCAAAAAGGAAATTGTTAAATGAAAGAAGAAATTGTTAAATGAAAGAATAACTTATTTTATGCTCGACCATGCCGAAATGTAGTAATTATACACCTGGTAGCAGTCCTTTAATGCATATCACTAAAGTACACCTATTCATTAAAGTTCAGGTTTTCGATTATTCTCGGATATGCAATCGAAAGACAACGAGGGAAACGTCACGGAGGTTCGTATGAAAATTATGAAACTCGCTTGCGCTCGTTTCATAAACAAACATACTCGCGTCTTAATTACTATCATTATAGGCTCGTTGCATAATGTACTAAAATGAAAGAATAAATTGAAAAATAAAAGATGAAACTGTCACGGGACAGAGAAAGTTGTTAAATGAGACAGAAAACTGTTATGTGGAATAGAAAATTAAGTGATGGAGAAAATAAAGAAGAAATCGTCAAGTGAAAGAAGTTGTTATATGAAAGAACGAATTAATGTACACAAGAACATATGAAAAAAATATGGAAAACACGAATGCAAAGAAAATCAGTAATATATCTTATTACTAATTAAATATCCCTTAATGAACAAAGGAACGAAGAGAGAACGAGTAGAAAACAAATAATGAGTAAAAGATTAAGTAAACTGAATTATACGTAAATGCATTATGATCGAAGTAAGAAAAGTTCTGAGCTCCTCTGGTCGGGTCGTGAAGGCAGAACCAAAGGGAGGTGAGCTCACAACAAGCAAACTTTTTCCTCTCGGAAGGAATGTAGGCTGCAACGCTATCAATGATTGTGTAATGTGTGTTGTTCCCACACTTCGATGGTTCGAGCCTTGAAATCGAAGACCGTGGGAGTTAACGCAGAAATTGACGGCTTTTAATTGAAATAATGATAGATTCGGGCCTCCACCTGGATGTCTGCTGAAAATGAGAATTCGTGGAAGAATACAGTACATGAATAGAGTTCTTCCCTAGTGAAAGGGAGGAATACAACGTAAATCACACTCTTTAAATGTTTCGTACTTCGTGCACTATTAAACTGCAATCCAATGTACAGGGCTTTCCTAAGAGATCGTCGGAATTAGCAAAGAAACAAAATTTATATTTTGATTGACTTTCTTTCTTTTTTGTTATTATTGTGTTGTGCTTTTGTAATATATTTTATCTTCATTATAAAGGGTGAACCATAAGTAATATCATCAATTTCAGAGGATTATTCCTTGACATATTTCAAACGAAAAACTTAAATACACTTTTGGTCACTTTTGCTTCCTTTTCGAGATAAAAATTATTTTACATAAATATTTCATAGCGTGTTTTGGGAAAGCCATTGATTTAATTCCCAATATGCTCAGTCAATTTAAGAGAGCAGTGTATTATAATTTGATAAATAATTGAAAGAATTCTAGTTTTGTCCTTTAAATGTGCAGAAATTTGATTCGACAAATGTAACTTTTTGTTCTGCAAAGGAATTTTACAATGTTACATTTGTTCGGATCAAATTGCTACATAGCCCTATAAAATTGTTAAATGAAAGAAGAAATTGTTAAATGAAAGAGTAAATTGTTAAATGAAAGAAGAAATTGTTAAATGAAAGAGTAAATTGTTAAATGAAAGAAGAAATTGTTAAAAGAAAGAGAAAATTGTTAAACAAAAAGGATATTGTTAAATGAAAGAAGAAATTGTTAAATGAAAGAGAAAATTGTTAAACAAAAAGGATATTGTTAAATGAAAGAAGAAATTGTTAAATGAAAGAGAAAATTGTTAAACAAAAAGGAAATTGTTAAATTAAAGAATAAATTGTTAAATGAAAGAGAAAATTGTTAAACAAAAAGGATATTGTTAAATGAAAGAAGAAATTGTTAAATGAAAGAGAAAATTGTTAAACAAAAAGGATATTGTTAAATGAAAGAAGAAATTGTTAAATGAAAGAGAAAATTGTTAAATGTAAAAAGAAGTTATTAAATGAAAGAGGAAATTGTTAAATCAAAGAGGTAATTCTTAAACAAAGCGGAAATTGTTAAATGAAAGAGTAATTTGTGAAATGAAAGAAGAAATTGTTAAATAAAAGAGAAAATTGATCAACAAAAAGGAAATTATTAAATGGAAGAAGAAATTGTTAAATGAAAAAGAAAATATTTAAACAAAACGGAAATTGTTAAATGAAAGAAGAAATTGTTAAATGAAAGAGTAAATTGTTAAATGAAAGAAGAAATTGTTAAAAGAAAGAGAAAATTGTTAAACAAAAAGGATATTGTTAAATGAAAGAATAAATTGTTAAATGAAAGAGAAAATTGTTAAACAAAAAGGATGTTGTTAAATGAAAGAAGAAATTGTTAAATGAAGGAGAAAATTGTTAAATGAAAGAAGAAATTGTTAAATGAAAGAAGAAATTGTTAAATGAAAGAAGAAATTGTTAAATGAAAGAAGAAACTGTTAAATGAAAGAAGAAATTGTTAAATGAAAGAGAAAATTGTTAAATGAAAGAAGAAATTGTTAAATGAAAGAAGAAATTGTTAAATGAAAGAAGAAATTGTTAAATGAAAGAGAAAATTGTTAAACAAAAAGGATATTGTTAAATGAAAGACTAAATTGTTAAATGAAGGAGAAAATTGTTAAACAAAAAGGACATTCTTAAATGAAAGAAGAAATTTTTAAATGAAAGAAGAAATTGTTAAATGAAAGAAGAAATTGTTAAATGAAAGAAGAAATTGTTAAATGAAAGAGAAAATTGTTAAACAAAAAGGATATTGTTAAATGAAAGAATAAATTGTTAAATGAAGGAGAAAATTGTTAAACAAAAAGGATATTGTTAAATGAAAGAAGAAATTGTTAAATGAAAGAAGAAATTGTTAAATGAAAGAGAAAATTGTTAAACAAAAAGGATATTGTTAAATGAAAGAATAAATTGTTAAATGAAGGAGAAAATTGTTAAACAAAAAGGATATTGTTAAATGAAAGAAGAAATTGTTAAATGAAAGAAGAAATTGTTAAATGAAAGAGAAAATTGTTAAACAAAAAGGATATTATTAAATGAAAGAATAAATTGTTAAATGAAGGAGAAAATTGTTAAATAAAAAGGATATTGTTAAATGAAAGAAGAAATTGTTAAATGAAAGAGAAAATTGTTAAATGAAAGCAGAAATTGTTAAATGAAAGAGAAAATTGTTAAACAAAAAGGATATTGTTAAATGAAAGAATAAATTGTTAAATGAAGGAGAAAATTGTTAAACAAAAAGGATATTGTTAAATGAAAGAAGAAATTGTTAAATGAAAGAGAAAATTGTTAAATGAAAACAGAAATTGTTAAATGAATGAGAAAATTGTTAAATGAAAGAAGAAATTGTTAAATGAAAGAAGAAATTGTTAAATGAAAGAAGAAATTGTTAAATGAAAGAAGAAATTGTTAAATGAAAGAGAAAATTGTTAAATGAAAGAAGAAATTGTTAAATGGAAGAAGAAATGTTAAATGAAAGAAGAAATTGTTAAATCAAAGAGAAAATTGTTAAATGAAAGAAGAAATTGTTAAATGAAAGAAGAAATGTTAAATGAAAGAAGAAATTGTTAAATCAAAGAGAAAATTGTTAAATGAAAGAAGAAATTGTTAAATGAATGAGAAAATTGTTAAATGAAAGAAGAAATTGTTAAATGAAAGAAGAAATTGTTAAATGAAAGAAGAAACTGTTAAATGAAAGAAGAAATTGTTAAATGAAAGAAGAAATTGTTAAATGAAAGAAAAAATTGTTAAATGAATGAGAAAATTATTAAATGAAAAAAGAAATTGTTAAATGAAAGAAGAAACTGTTAAATGAAAGAAGAAATTGTTGAATGAAAGAGAAAATTGTTAGACAAAACGGAAATTGTTAAATGAAAGAGCAAAAAAGGAAATTGTAAATGAAAGAAGAAATTGTTAAACAAAAAGAAAATTGTTAAAAGGAATAAGAAAATTTTGACAATTTTTAATAGGACTTTGCATTAATGATTCTCTTGTCACCTTTCAGTTACTTTTTAAAATTAATCCTTCTTGTAATAAATGCTCCAAAATCCATTCTCATGTAATAGTGTAAACAGAGTCATAAAATTCTGAATACTTAGCATATCTTAAATTAGTAAACGAAATGCGTATAATAACGAAATATGCAAGTAGGTTTATTGTAGCTGAGCAAGTGCCAGATTCGGACACACTAAGAAGTGAACGAGTGACGCAACAAGAAGAATGAAACAACGGTAGTAGCGAAGAAGAGGAAAAGCTCACGGAAGAGAGACTAGCAATTTGGGCAGAAGCATTATGACGTCAAAATGACGCATAAAAGAAAGAGAAAACAATACCCAGAAATTACCGCTGCATGCAGAACTGGTTTCCTGAATCCAATTTATCAAAATTAGCACGTTTCAGACTGGTTCGTGGTAGATTTATATGAGAACTCACATCTCTTCAGACTAACGTAATAAAACAGAAATTAACGCAATCCGCATCTCTAACTTGTTTACAAGATTTCGCCATGAAACGTTCGGTTTTTATAAGGATATGTATTACTGTATTTCTCCTAATACGCCTTATTTAACTGCGGATGTCACGAGAGGTTTTGATTTTACTATTACACTTTTACTACGTCATACTACTTTTGACCAATAAAACGGTACGCAAGGACGTCCTTCAACCAATCATGGCTGCTTATCGCACAATTTTATCGCTGCCCTAGCATTTGTTTAATTTTATCACTATCCTAGCATTTGTTTCTTTGTTTGCCAACATTTCAAACTGAAAATACTTTACGGCACTATAAAACATGCTTTGCGATCGTCATTTGTTTAAAGCATAGACAGTCAACTGAAAATGGGGGCTCCGTTCAAACGTTTTGGTGAAGCTAACACTAGTGAAATAGAATTTCAGTAAGTCAATTAATATTTTATTGTATCAGAATACTTTATTTCTTCTAATCTTTATATACTTTCTTCCAATCGTGTAATAGTCAATTAAATTCAACTCCAGTTTTGATTTTCTCTAGATAAATCAAAACCTCTAGTGAGATTAGCCTACTGTTAATAAATTGCGATCAACTTTAATTACGATCTAATTTATTTAGGGAATTAAAAACATCAAATGGTAGGCCTACCTATTAGGCCTTGGACAGTATACTTACTTACTCGCTTTTAAGGAACCCGGAGGTTCATTGCCGCCCTCACATAAGCCCGCCATTGGTCCCTATCCTAAGCAAGATTAATCCATTCTCTATCATCATATCCCACCTCCCTCAAATTCATTTTAATATTATCTTCCCATCTACGTCTCGGCCTCCCTACAGGTCTTTTTCCCTCAGACCTCCCAACTAACACTCTATATGCATTTCTGGATTCGCCCATACGTGCTACATGCCCTGCCCATCTCAAACGTCTGGATTTAATGTTCCTAATTATGTCAGGTTAAGAATACAATGCGTGCAGTTCTGTGTTGTGTAACTTTCTCCATTCTCCTGTAACTTCATCCCTCCTAGCCCCAAATATTTTCCTAAACACCTTATTCTCAAACACCCTTAATCTCTGTTCCTCTCTCAAAGTGAGAGTCCAAGCTTCACAACCATAAAGAACAACCGGTAATATAACTGTTTTATAAATTCTAACTTTCAGATTTTTTGACAGCAGACTGGATGATACTTGGACAGTATAATAAGCAATTTTATTAGGCTAATAAAAATAACACAATTCATTCTTAGTGTTCTGTCCAAGGGCAGATCTTTCACTGCAAACCCAGCATTCTCCACTCTTCCCTATTTCCGCAATCCTCTCAGTCACTGCATATGATCCATATATTCCACTGTCGTCTATCGTCTCATATCTTATTCTGCCCCCAATTTTTTTACCCGTTTACCATTTCTTTCAGTACACCCTTCAGTAGGCAATTTCTTTCTAGCCAAATTTATTGTTCTGTTCCTGATCAGTCTCAACATTATTCTTTCTTCACCCACTCTTGGTTTCTTATTTTATCTGCCCATTTCACACGCTCCATTCTTCTCCATAGTCATGTTTCAAATGCTTCTAGTCGTTTCTCTTCACTTCGTCGTGTAATTCACTAGTCTCTTTTCAATTCTTTCTCCAGAGGTCCGCAGAAGATGCTCTTTTTTCTATTAAAAGTTTCCCTGGCCATGCTATCCTCCTTTTGACTTCCTGGCAGCAGCTCATGTTACTGCTTATAGTACACATCAAGTATTTGAAGCTGTTCATTTGCTCTATTACTTCATTTAGAATCCGCAAGTTTACCTTCTTTATTTTTCTTCCCATTACCATGGTCTTCGTCTTATTTGCATTTATCTTCCTCCCATACTGCTCACAGTTGCCATTTAGCTCCAGTAATATATCCCTTACTATCAGCTCCTCTTCTGCTAACAACACCATATCATCAGCAAATCTTACGCACTTTATTCTTCTCCTACTAATATCACCCCTCCCATGTTCTGAAAACAGTTCTTCACTAAATCCTCCAAGTAGATGTTCAACAGAGCAAGTGATAAAGGACAGCTTTGTCGTACTACTCTCCCTATTTAACTTCCTTCTATCACTTCTTCTCCTATCCCGATTTTGACTGTTGTTTCGTATAAAGTCTACTGAACAGACTCCTTTTTTCCGATTCACACCAATTTTCTCCAGAATCCCCATCAGTTTATTCCAGTCTACTCTGTCAAATGTCTTTTCTAGATACACAAATACATTATTAAGTTAACATTATTATTATTATTATTATTATTATTATTATTATTATTATTATTATTATTATTATTATTTTCACAGCCACCGGCGTGGCTCAGTCGGTTAAGGACCTTGCCTGCCGGTCTGAAGTTGTGTTCGGGCGCGGGTTCGATCCCCGCTTGGGCTGATCACCTGGTTGGGTTTTTTCCGAGGTTTTCTCCAACCGTAATGTGAATGCAAGGTAATCTATGGCGAATCCTCGGCCTCATCTCGCCAAATATCATCTCGCTTTCACCAATGTCATCGACGCTAAATAACCTAGTAGTTCATTCAGCATCGTTAAATAACCAACTAAAATAATAAAAAATTATTTTCAGAAAATTGTAGCGTTAACTAATACTTTGTCCTCCAGAAGAAGAACTTTTAAAGCAGAAACATATAACTTATAAAAAGTGTGTTTATTTTGAGAAAAATTAATTTTAAAACAGTTTTTAATTTATCTGCAAATTTTCAGATACGAGGTATCATATTTTCTTACCCATCTATACTAATAATAAATCTGTAGCCAAAAATTTTCTGGTAATTTTCTATTTTCCAAAAATAATTGGTGTTAACATGGATAATTAATCATCCTGAAACCGAAAATCGCTTTTTTGACATTTTTGTTTGTATGTCTGCCTGCCTGTCTGTCTGATGTTTGTTACCTTTTCACGCGATAATGGCTGAACCGATTTATATGAAAATTGGAATATAAATTAAGTTCGTTGTAACTTAGATTTTAGGCTATATGGCATTCAAAATACTTTATTTAAAAGGGGGGTTATAAGGGGTCCTGAATTAAATAAATCGAAATATCTCCCTTATTATTGATGTTTGTGAAAAATGTTGCATAACAAAACTTTCTTTAAAAATGATTTCCGACACGTTTCATTCCAAGCAGAATTTTGGTGGAACCAAATTGCACCAAAAACGGATGTTCTCTGAACCAAATGATCATATTTGAATTATTTGCATGTAATAACAATTAAGAAATATGTTAATGGAATTATCATTGCACTAAATGAGTGGTCTCTGGACCAAAATGATGGCATTTTAATTATTTAAATACAACTTAAATTAAGTGACATATTAAACGATTTATCCTTCTATCAAACACGAATTTCCCTGGACCAGATGTCCTATTTTAATTATGTAATTACTTTATATTTATTTCTAACCAGTGCAGCGGAGCGCATGGGTACAGCTAGTTCATAATATGTATTCTGAATATGTGAAATACAAATAGGCCTATATTTTGGTGAAATTTTAAAAGTATTTTGTATTTGTATTTCAAATGCTACTCTTTGAAGTATTTTTTATCGGTATTCGTATTTAATACACTGATAAGTCAGTATTTCTCCCATCCACGTGTACAAGGGCTACATTTTTCGATAGATAATAGTACATTATGCAACGAGCCTATAATGAAGGTAATTAAGAAGTGAGTATGGATATTTATGAAACGAGCGCAAGCGAGTTTCATAATTTTCATACGAGCTTCTTAATTACCATTATAGGCGAGTTTCATACGACTTTTATGCTCGACCATATTTCTAACTTGATATTATTATTTTTTAGCAATGTCCCGTATGTTGTGAGATGTGCGCAGATGCGAAAGTATTGATTTTTTTCGAGGAACAGATGTCCACATTGACCTTGCTAGGCCATAAGAACCTAAAGAGATAACATTGAAATTAAATTAGACATTGAAAAACGAGATGACAAATTGAATTTATTAGAATATTATTTACAATTAACGCTAATTATTATAGTAACAGAACATAACCTTCTGCGAAAATACTGGATTTCGAGCCTCCGTGAGTTTTCGCTAATTCTCTTTCGATTGCATATCCGAGAATAATCGATACTTGCGGTTTTATAACGGTAGAAAGCTGACCTGTCATTGGCTGAACAGTTGTAACCTGAGTCGTCATTGGCTGAAAGATCTGACCTTTAATGAGTAGGTGTACTTTAATGACATGCATTAAAGGTCTGCTACCAGGTGTATAATTACTACATTTCGGCATGGTCGAGCATAAAAGCATTTTTCCTCTTAGCAACGAAGAGATTTCGTAGCTTAACGTAAATAAATTAAACTTACGAATCTGCAGACGCCCTGCAGCACTGTATCACTAAATTATGCAGACATATCACGCGAGGAGAAGTGAAAACAACCGTGAGTAAACAGATTCTGTGCACCTTCCCACCGCCCTGCGATGCAGCACTGAATACCGCCCAATTTCAAGAAGGCATTCATCTCAAGAGGATGAGTCAGATCACAAAGTTTCCAGCCTCTCGAAAATTGCTCGGAACTTCAGCCAGAGAGCGTGAGATCTCCGCCCTGCACCGTTAAGGGGCATGATTGATGAAATGAATTTCGTATAATTTCCTTTCTTTATTACACTCATTTAGAATTGAGACACCGCATGAAATCGAGTGTTCCACATCTGCTTATTTATGAGCTCTTTGTCAGGTAAACGCTCATCCTTGTTTCGAGGTCGCCGCGGAGTTTTAGCTCCTAAGATGCAATTTTAGACTACGCCCACCGGCATGCAGCAAGCCGTGCGAAAATAGACAGGACGGCCTCGATTTCAGGTTCGTGCATTTAACGGTACCATCTCGTCTCGACCCCTCCTGTACCGCTTTGTTTACATAAGGATGCAGCTGCGTGGAAACGAGCGGAACCTGCATTATCTGCGGTTCGAACTCTGGACTGCCATCCGCCAGGGACTTATGAGTAGGGAACGGATTTCTAGTTCCGTACCTATGTTATTAAGATACTAGCCGTACCCGTGCGCTCCGCTGCACCCGTTAGAAATAAATATAAAGTAATTACATAATTAAAATAGGACGTTTGATCCAGAGCACATCCGTGTTTGATAGAAGGATAAATCGTTTAATATGTTACTTAATTTAAATTGTATCCAAATAATTAAAATGCGATCATTTTGGTCCAGAGACCACTCATTTGGTGCAATGACAATTCCTTTAACATGTTTCTAATTTTTATTACATGCAACCATAGTTTAATGAACATTGACATCATTTAGATTTAATGTGTATATTTTATTTTACTTGTTATAGGTTTCCATTGAATTATGGTAATAACTTAATTTTAACCCTTGTTTTCTACGTATTCAGTAAATGGCGCTTGGCCAACTATGGTTCTGAACCCTTCAAATAACTTAAATTATATTATATAATATTACATTACATATATTATATTATATTATATTATATTATATTATATTATATTATATTATATTATATTATATTATATTATATTATATTATATTATATTATATCAGAAGTTACTGTAATAGCATTATAGCGTTATGTCCATCTAGAGAAACTACACTTTCCGATGGTGAAATAATAATTAATTATACAAATCGGTTAATTTAGCTTCCGATATTACTTCATACAAACACAGAAACATTCTCTGTAGGCTATCTTTCATAGCTTTCGATTGTTGCTGTCCAAGGCCCCTTATAGACGAAGTCATTTGTTTTTTAATTCATTACACGGCCTTAGATGGCAGTTATTTTAATTTTAAAACTCATTTATCTCATTACATATCAGTCCTATCAAACTTTTCACGAATAAAACTTATCGAAAATTATTTTTAAAGAAACTTTTGTTATGTAACATTTTTCACAGAAATCAATAATAAGCGAGATATTTCGATTTATTTAATTCAGGCCCCCCCTTATAACCCCCCTTTTAAATAATGTATTTTGAATGCCATATAGCCTAAAATCTAAGTTACAACGAACATAATTTATATTCCAATTTTCATCGAAATCCGTTCATCCATTATAGCGTGAAAAGGTAACAAACATACATACAGACAGACAGACAAAAAATTTCAAAAAAGCGATTTTCGGTTTCAGGGTGGTTAATTATATATGTTAGGACCAATTATTTTTGGAAAATCGAAAATCATCAGAAAAATTTCGGCTACAGATTTATTGTTAGTATAGACTAGCCGTACCCGTGCGCTCCGCTGCACCCGTTAGAAATAAATATAAAGTAATTACATAATTAAAATAGGACATTTGATCCAGGGAACATTCGTGTTTGATAGAAGGATAAATCGTTTAGTATGTTACTTAATTTAAATTGTAGTTAAATAATTAAAATGCGGTTATTTTGGTCCAGAGAGCAATCATTTGGTGCAATGACAATTCCTTTAACATGTTTCTTAATTGTTATTACATGCAACCATAGTTTAATGAAGATTGACATATCATTTAGTTTTAATGTGTATAATTTATATTACTTGCTATATGTTTCAGAAGTTACTGTAATAACATTGTAGAATTATGTCCATCTAGAGATACTACACTTTCCAATGGTGAAATAATAATTAAACAATTAATTAGCTTCCGATATTACTTCATACAAATACAGAAACATTCTCTGTAGGCTATGTTTAATAGCTTTCGATTGTTGTTGTCCAAGGCTCCTTATAGACGAAGTCATTTGTTTTTATTTGAGTACAGCGCCTTAGATGGCGTTGTTATTGTAATTTTAAAATTCATTTATCTCATTAAATATCAGTCCTATCAAAATTTTGTGTAGAATAAAACTTATCGGAAATTATTTTTAAAGAAACGTTCGTTATGTAACATTTTTCATGAAAATCAATAATAAGCAAGATATTTCGATTTATTTAATTCAGACCCCCTTTTAAATAAAGTATTTTGAATGCAATATAGCCTAAAATCTAAGTTACAATGAACTTTATATATATATATATATATATATATATTCCAATTTTCATATAAATCGGTTCAGCCATTATTGAAGAGGTAACAAACATCCAGACAGACAGACAGACAGACTTTTCCGGGGTTTTCCCTCAACCCAACATGAGCAAATGCTGGGTAACTTTCGGTGTTGGACCCCGGACTCATTTCCCCGGCATTACCACCTTCATCTCATTCAGACGCTAAATAACCAAAGCTGTTGATAAAGCGTCGTAAAATAACCCACTAAAATAAAAATAAAAAAACAGACAGACATACAAACAAAATTTTCAAAAAAGCGATTTTCGGTTTCAGGATGGTTAATTATAAATGTTGACACCAATTATTTTTGAAAAATCGAAAATTACCAGAAAAAATTTGGCTACAGATTTATTATTAGTATATAGATTTACGTTTCATGTATACAGGATCCCCTGTGAAAATTCTATAGGACCCAAAACGCCTAAATGAACCATAAACTCCTTTAATGCCTAAAACTTATGTTTGTGCCTGAAAAGCGACTTTTAGTACCAGTATTTTGAGTATATTTAAAACAAAAATATCAGTATCAAAAATGCAAAAATGGCCAACAAGTATTAAAATAATCTCTTACAGACAGACAATGGTTTGACGAGTTCGTCCACATTGGTCTTAAACCTAATTTTCTGGAACCGAAGTTCGTTTGGAAAAGTCCATCTCATCCTAGCATAAAAGGAGTAGTAAGTTGTTCAGGTTAGGCGAGAGCTTACAAATTAGTTTTCACGTCAATGCACCCCCGTTATGCGAAATGAAACTGACCCATCAACAATCAGTATATTTTCTAACTGCATTTGGATTTAATTGTACCGTTAAACATAAATGGGCATGTCACTGAAGATCATTGCTTCCATGGCTGTTGAGTCAGTCTATCAAAAGCGTCAGATTGTCTTTAAGAACTGAGTTTCTACACATGATTTTGTGCAAACATTTCAAAGACCTACTACGATTTTTCCTGGAATCTCTCTATATACGCCTTATGACTAGTCTTCTTCTCTGCCTTTCAAGTGATGCATTTAGCATGGATTTTCTTGCTTCTAGATAACTTCTTCGTTTCCTGTGTCCTGTATGTTGCCTACATTCAGGACAGTCCGGAAACTTATTGACTGCCCCTTATATATATATATATATATATATATATATATATATATATATATACTATTGGCTTGTGCAGCAAATGCTGCAAACTAAGTTCATTAGACGTTCAAATAAACATTTTTCAGATTTATTTTCAATGAAGAATACCAGACATTCTGAAAGTTATCTGCTTCCATAATAACGAAACATACTCTCTCTTGAGCCAATACTGAAGAGAACCACGCATATAAATATCTACACCACACCACCATTAAATATATGAAAAAGACCCAACCTCACTTGATTAATAACTATAAAAATATTTGATTTTAATAATATTATTATCTTACATCAGTTTTATAGCTTTGAGTAACATATACTATATTATATAGCCGCCACTCAGTAAACTATAGAAATCAAAGTCTAATTTAAGTTATTCTCTACATCTAATTATATAACCCCAAAACGTTTCACTTTCATATCATCAATATACCATTAATATGTATAATTAATGAAAAATAGTCACATCACGGCATTAACTACAATAATATTTAATTTCTAATAGTAACAATGTCATCAAACCACCTCAAGTTTTGTAGTTTTTAATATCCAATACACAGCTGTACCCAGAAAATTACACACCACAGAATCGAACCTGTAAATTATTTTTAGTAAGTTAAGTTTTTAATAACCAATTTAATTTGAGCTCTAAATATGTCAGCATTCTTGCAGATCATGGCCTTCGTGTAATATTGTTTACTGTAGTGTGTGTTTTGTTTTGTTCTGAATTGCAACACGGCCGACTTGACGCTCGCTTCGCTTCTCCTGAATGCAATTAGCTAGTTCTCAAAACTGACGACAGATGGATTTTGGAAAATAGGAAAATTATGTAGGAAAATTGACATTTCACTGAAAACTACTATTTTTCCGAAAAACTTTGGGTTCCAAGCTTCAAAATGAGGGGCCATTTATTAAAATCCGTTCAGCAGTTTTCCCGTAATTTCCATTACCAGTTCAAATTACATATATATATATATATATATATATATATATATATATATATATATATATAGAGTGGCCCACATGAATGGTTACAAGTTACTCCAAAAATCTATAAATAAACTAAATGCCGATTTGTTTTCAAATCTCATTAGAGGAGGGGGACTTTCAGATTTTTTAAATACATTCTGGTCCTTCTCAACAAATCGGGGAACTTTTTTTTCATTCAGCCCAGAGCAAGAGTTCCGCTCGCTAATTCCGATGGCTCAATATCGATGACTAAGGCTTTTCTTTCTGACTGGTTATGTTGTATAGCAATGTCTGGATTGTTTACTGGAATATTTGTTCTGTACACGTTGCAGAGCCGTGTGAGGGCCAGCAGAGGAGGGCCCGTGTGAGCACCAGTGGAGCAGCCGGTCAGCAGGCTGTGGAGTTCGACTGCCCTGAAGAGTTCGGCTACTACCCGCACCCCAACGACTGCACTCAGTACTACGTTTGTGTCTTCGGCGGAGCCCTGCTGGAGTCTTGCACCGGAGGACTCATGTACAGGTCTGCACTTCTCTTCGTTTAACAATGATAACTAGTGTTGTAAAGCTGCAGTATAATACCAAATCCGATTCCCGCTTGGGCTAATTACCTGGTTGGGTTTTTCCGAGGTTTTCCCCAACCGTAAAGCAAATGTCAGGTAATACAGTATATGGCGAATCCTCGGCCTCATCTTTCCACATACCATCTCGCTATCACCAATTCCATCGACGCTAAATAACCTAGTATTTGATACAGCATTGTTAAATAACCAACTCAAAAAATACCACAGAACAGCGTTTCTCAAACTATGGTCCGCGGACCACCTGTGGTCCTCGATGTCTGCCCTTGTGGTCCTTCAAAAAAGACAGAAGAAAAAATAAAATTCAATCGAATTGCGTATCATACTATAGCTGAAAATCTCAGAGTTTGTAAATGACACATGGCAATCGCCTTTCACTGTTTCTCCCAGTACTGACATTTTATGAAATTTATTTACCCTACCCGTCTATCGCCTTCCCACTCTACTCTCAGCAACAAAAGAGGGATTTAAAGCACTATGAACGTGGTGTTTCTCGCCATCTTTTCCGTGCAAATCTGGCGCTGTGCCTGTAACCCAGCTAGGGACCACCCGAATTCATAACAGGACCAAAGTACCGAACCTTTTCATGTATTTATGAGTTTCTTAATAGGTTTGCCGACACCCAGTCTGCACATTCAAATGGTCACGTACTGTACGTCGTACACCAATAATAGGACGTGCAAAATTGCATCTTTACTTGTTTAAAATAGGGCATGTTTCCGCATTAATTTTTTTATTTCTGTTTTTGCAAATGACGATATAATAAATTTTCTTCTATTAAGATTAACTTAATTAGTTAATACTAATATAAAATTAATTGAATTAATTTAATTTTAATTAATTATTTCTACATTAAAATGTAAGTACACTGGTATTAAAATATGCTACATAAATGATAAATTTGCTTTCGAAGGGAACAAGAGTAAGGTGGTCCGCGGAACTGTTCTGACTTAAAAAAGTGGTCCTCACTTCAGAAAAGTTTGAGAAACACTGCCATAGAATACAGCAGCATTCGTAGAAATATAATGCAACTTTAGTTACACCAAAGTTCTGTACTTGCATATACATCAGGCGATGTTATCTATCAAAAATAACGATACGGCTTCCTGGTCTGTCAGCATTCTTGACTATAAATCCTGACAACCCGAGTTCGATTCTTGTGGTGAGCATGGAAATTACTCCTTAAAGAATACTTTTACTAGAAGAAGATTTTTCTGGAGTACAATGTTCCTGGAACTCAAATTACCTGAGTGATGCACTTATGCATATGAAGTGTTTCTATAGCAAATCGTATATTACGATACAGGTTGGGAAGTTCTTTTTACAAAATCGAGGAGAAGTTTGAAAAACGAGCAGATCGAGTTTTCCAATTTCCGAGATTTTGTAATGCACATCACAAACGTGTATTGTAGGCTACAACATTTTATGCACGATCATATTTTTAAAATTGAAAATACAACATACTTTGCACTGAAAATTTAGAGCAATATTATTCCAAAGCCTTCGCAAAACTGCACTGTAATGGTAACTAAGTAACAATAAGTGCACTGTAATGGATCTGTTTCAGTATAGTTTTATGTTATGAAGAATGGTTTCCCTGGCAACAAGTTTCTGTTTGGGAATTCTAACTTTCAAGGCCTAACAACAATAGCTGTAAATACAGCAAAAAAAAAAAAAGAAGAAAAAAAAAAAAAGAAAACGATCGTGCAAAAAAGATATTTGTATTTCCTTATTAGAAATTGACTTCATTGCAATTGAGATAGCAACTTTAAAGCTTTTAATTGATAAGAAATTATTTGGATCGTCACAAAGGTGTTTGATTATGTGAATTTCCTTGTTAAAGTAGATTTGTTTTTATTTTTACTCTCTAATGTTTAAATTAATTTTATTATAATTTCAATTCATAGTCCAGCTAACATACTTATACAGTATTTTTAAGTAATAACTTAAATTTGTGCAGGGTCACTTTAATTTTGTTTTTGTATCCTTACGATATTGTCTAAATTGATAATTACTGATTGAAAATATATGTCATCTGTGTCTCATATTCATATTCATCTGTCCTCAAATGTTTATTATACAGAGTGTTTGAAAAAGGACTTTACAAATTTAGAAGCCTATAGAAATTTTTTTCACATATCTTACAGAAATGGTTAAGGTGTCATTTTAAAGGACAATACATCAAGTTTCTACCAAGCAGTTATTTTGGTTCGATGTGGTTACCGTTTGTAATATAGCAGACATCCAACCTAAAGTCAATCTCTTGGCACACATGAGCCAGTAGATCAGAAGTCACTTGTGCAACTGCGGCATTAATTCGGTTTCTCAGCTCAGGAGATGGACAGTGTCCCTTCTATTCTTCAGAACTGTCTGCAAAGTTCTCTTTCAGCTTAAATAGCCTCTAAAAAAACAATTTTTACTTTCTTTATATTTAAATAATGTCCAACGAAGTTTTAATCATCACTTTATTTCCACTGAAGTAGCCTCTAAGAAAATGTAATTTTCACTTTCATCCAACTTACATAGTCTCTAAGAAAATACAATCTTATCTTTCATCCAACTTAAATGCAAATAGTCTCTAACAAAATATAATCTTCCCTTTCTTCCCACTGAAATAACCTCTAAGAAAATACAATCTTATCTTTCATCCAACTTAAATACAAATAGTCTCTAAGAAAATATAATCTTCGCTTTCTTCCAAATTAAGTAATTTCTAAGAAAATACAATCTTATCTTTCATCCAACTTAAATACAAATAGTCTCTAACAAAATATAATCTTCGCTTTCTTCTAACTTAAGACATTTCTAAGAAAATACAATCTTATCTTTCATCCAACTTAAATACAAATAGTCTCTAAGAAAATAAAATCTTCGCTTTCTTCCAAATTAAGTAATCTCTAAGAAAATACAATCTTATCTTTCATCCAACTTAAATACAAATAGTCTCTAACAAAATATAATCTTCGCTTTCTTCTAACTTAAGACATTTCTAAGAAAATACAATCTTATCTTTCATCCAACTTAAATAGAAGTAGTTTCTAAGAAAATACAATCTTCGCTTTCTTTCAAATTAAGTAATCTCTAGGAAAATATCTTATCTTCCTTCCAAAATAAATCGCCCTCGATCAATACCCTCTTACACATCGAAATTTCATTTCTCTCATAGACAGTAAATGTAAAGAATCATGGATTAAACTTTGGACTTTCAATCCTTCCAGAAAACGTTTCGAGAACAAGTCAAAATGCTTTATTAATAAACCTATTCACAAGCTCAATAGAAAAGATCAGCTTTTATTATCAACATTAACAATTGGACATACAAAATTAACCCATTCCTACCTCATATCAAGAGATGAACCACCAACCTTCGAAACCTGTCATTGCTTCCTCACCGTCAAACACGTCACCACAGAATGCCGAAGATACCACATCTCAAGGATATAGTACAATATACCAAACGATATATCTACAGCACACAACGATGCAAATATTCTTCCACAAATAATCAAATTCTTTAAAGAAATGTCTTTGTACAATTGATTTAATTGCAAACTTTTATTGTCATACATTGTCCATTATCTTTTTTGTTTACTTTTTTTGTACATTCAGATACATTGCAACATATTGTGTATTTTGATTGTAATCTTCATTGGTTGTATTGTATTTTTCTATATGTGAATAATGTGATCGCAAATAGACCCAGCAGTTATGCGACCTGAAACAAATTTTAAGAAGAAAAAATACAAGTAGTTTCTAAGAAAATATAATCTTTGCTTTCCTCCCTCTGAAATAATCTCTAAGAAAATAAAATCTTCGCTTTCTTCCAAATTAAGTAATCTCTAAGAAAGTACAATCTTATCGTTCGTCCAACTTAAATAATTTCTAAGAAAACACAATCTTATCTTCCATCTAACTTAAATACAAGTAATCTCTAAGAAAATATAGTCCTTTCCTTCTTCTAACTTAAGTAATTTCTAAGAAAATACAATCTCATCTTCCATCCAACTTTAATACAAGTAGTCTCTAAGAAAATATAAACTTCGTTTTCTTCCCACTGAAATAACCTCTAAGAAAATACAATCTTCGCTTTCATTCAACATAAACAATCTCTAAGGAAAAAAATCTTCTCTTTCTTCTCACTTAAACAGCCTCTAATGAAATACAATCTTCCTTTTCATCCAACTTAAGTAATCTCTAAGAAAATATAATCTTCACTTTCTTCCCATTAAAACAGCCTCTAACAAAACATAATCTTCGCTTTCTTCCCACTGAAATAAACTCTAAGAAAATAAAATCTTCGCTTTCTTCCAAATTAAGTAATCTCTACGAAAATACAACCTTATCTTTCGTCCAACTTAAATACAAGTAAGAAAATGTAAACTTCGCTTTCTTCCAACGTAAATAACTTCTAAGAAAACACAATCTTATCTTCCATCTAACTTAAATACAAGTAATCTCTAAGAAAATATAGTCTTTTCTTTCTTCTAACTTAAGTAATTTCTAAGAAAATACAATCTCATCTTCCATCCAACTTTAATACAAGTAGTCTCTAAGAAAATATAAACTTCGCTTTCTTCCCACTGAAATAACCTCTAAGATAATACAATCTTCGCTTTTAGTCAACATAAACAATCTCTAAGGAAAAAATCTTCTCTTTCTTCTCATTTAAACAGCCTCTAATGAAATACGATCTTCCTTTTCATCCAACTTAAGTAATCTCTAAGAAAATATAATCTTCACTTTCCTCCCAATAAAACAGCCTCTAAGAAAATATAATCTTCACTTTCTTCCCATTAAAACAGCCTCTAACAAAACATAATCTTCGCTTTCTTCCACTGAATTAATCTCTAAGAAAATAAAATCTTCGCTTTCTTCCAAAGTAAGTAATCTCTAAGAAAATACAACCTTATCTTTCGTCCAACTTAAATACAAGTAAGAAAATGTAATCTTCGCTTTCTTCCAACTTAAATAATTTCTAAGAAAACACAATCTTACCTTCCATTTAACTTAAATACAAGTAAATCTCTAAGAAAATATAGTCTTTTCTTTCTTCTAACTTCAGTAATTTCAAAGAAAATACAATCTCATCTCCCATCCAATTTTAATACAAGTAGTCTCTAAGAAAATATAAACTTCGTTTTCTTCCCACAGAAATAACCTCTAAGAAAATACAATCTTCGCTTTCATTCAACATAAACAATATCTAAGAAAAAAATCTTCTCCTTCTTCTCACTTAAACAGCCTCTAATGAAATACAATCTTCCTTTTCATCCAACTTAAGTAATCTCTAAGAAAATATAATCTTCACTTTCTTCCCATTAAAACAGCCTCTAAGAAAATATAATCTTCCTTTTCATCCAATTTAAATAGTCTCTAAGAAGCAAAGCCTTTGCGTTCTCTCTATTTAAATAGTATCTGACAAAAAACAGTCTTTGTTTTCTTCTCACTTAAACAGTGTCAAAGAAAATACGATCTTCACTTTTTTCCACCAGTTAAATGATCTCTAAGAAAATATAACTTTCTTTTTCTTCTTGCTGATCTATAAGAAAAATGTTTGGGTACTAGAAGCAAGTTATGGTTTGGTGAACTCAAATTGATTGTGTTTTTCGCAGCCATGAATTGCAGACGTGTGACTGGCCGCGTAATGTGGGCTGCGGTGCAGAAGGGGAAAGCGCAACCATCAGCACAGTGAGGGTTACGGATCCCAGGACCAGACACACCACTCCTACAGGCTCGCCGTCAAGGTAAGCAAGCATCTGTGTCCAGTCGAGATTTATTATCACAACGAAAATACCTCCAGTCATTGCTACCGCGACAGTGGCGCCAGTCTGTGTCACTGTGAACACGTTGCTCGGCGACTATTTGAACTTGATGTTAATCTGTGGATTTCAATTACACGGCGACCAGATGACTAATACATGGAGACGACTAAAGGTCAGATATGTAGGAGAAGAGTGTACAACCAGACAATTACTAGAAAATTAGACAACTAGCTGACGACTAGCCAACCAGATGACAACTAGGTGCTGAGTACACAACCAGACAACTAGGCAGTGACTAGACAAACATACAAGCAGGTGAAGACTATATAACTAGACATTGACTAAGAAACTAGACGACGACTGGACAACCGCATGACAACTAGATAATGAATAAACATCACACAAGTAGGCGATGACCAGAAGTCAAAGTAGGCGAAAACTGGACACCTAGACAATTTTTAGAAAACTGTGTGACGACTAAGCATTTAGGCAATGAATAGACAACCAAATGACGAGTAGATAACTGGACAAGTAGGTGACAAGACAACTAGACGACAAACAGGTGACAAGTAGACACAACTAGACGATTACTAGCAATAATATACAAATACGCAACTAGATAAAAAAAAGGGAGATATTACTAAGCAACAGTTAGGTGACAATAGACGACTGCCGTACACATACGCGACTAGACCACTAGATATCGACTAACAAAGACTAGATCTTAACTAGGCATCTACAAACAGCTAGGAGATGATTAGATAGCTGGACAATTACTATAACAGCTGGCGACAACTAAACGAGGAGAAGATAACTAGACGACTAGACAGCTAGATGACAACTAGATAATGGATAGATATCAGACAAGTATGTGATAACTAGGCGACGACTAATCACAAAAAGTAGTCGAAAATTGAACAACTAGATAATTTAGAGAACTATGTGACGACTAGACAACATAACAATCAGGTGACGAGTAGATAACCAGACAACTAGGTGACGCATAGACAACTACAAAAGTGACGAATAAACAATCAGACAAGTAGGTGAAAAGTGAACAGCTACACAATTTCTACAAAAAATGTGACGAACAGACATGTAGGCAACGAAGAGACAACCAGACAACTAGGCAATGACTAGAAGGCAACTAATTGATCACTAAACAACTATACAAATAGACAAATTGACAACTAGGTGACTATTAGACAACTAGACGATTACAAAGTGACAGCTAGGTGACAACTAGGCATCGATGAGACAACTAGATGTATAGGTGACTACTAGACAACTAGATGAAAAACAGATAATTTGGACAATTACTAGACAACAGCTGGGCAACTAGACAGCTATACGCGACTACTAGGCGAAGATTAAAATGAACGACTAGACGACTACTAAATGACGAGATGAAGAGATGACAAATATAAAATAAAAATGAGAAGACAAGGTTGCCAGCTAATTCTGTGCCTCTAAACAAATATAAATACGTTATATTGCATGCTATTCTATTTTTCAGAACTGTACCAGTCTCCAGAGGACAACAGCAACAAAGGGAACAACAGCAACGACAGCAGCAAGAAGAAATTGCAAAGGTGGGTTTGTACAAATGACAGGTCTGGTAGGTGGAGAGGAGCAGATTTGTGCCATTTCTGTAACTCCAACAGAAGTTGTTATTTCTAGTTATAATAAATTAATATAGAACAAACGTATTAAGTAGCCTCAGTCTTTACTATGAGGCTGAACTATGGAGGTATCTAGTAGGAATTGTTACTATTAAGGAACATGTAATGCCAATCTCATTTCTCTTCCCATTATTCTCCCTTGACTTCACAATGATGTTACACCCCTACTAGAATTGTTTCTTGCAGAGAACTCTACTACTGAGGTAGTATAACTATAATGATATATACCGCATACATTTTATCTTTCTACGCTCGTGGACGCAGCAGTGCAGAGTGCAGCTGAACACATGCGAGCGAGGAAAGATAAAATGTATGCACTATGTACACACACCACACACACACTTATTCCTTTTAAAATTATATTTTACAAAGTCGCTATTTACAACTTCCATAAGATTAAAGAGCAAAGAAATATCAATAACTAATATTCATAGGTAGCTACTGTGTTTTCATATGCTATACAACAGAGTGCTGCATTGGAGTTAAATCGCTCGCTTGAACTCGATCGAATTTCGCAAGCTCGAGTGAGATACGATCGGTCGTGATATGTTCGTAATAAATAGAAGCACAGTACAAGGTCATCTCACCGACATGTCTTATCTTGTATGGAAGGCGACAGATAAGATACACATATGTTTTGCTCACACGGTAAAAATAAGGCTTTATTTTCTGTGTTTATGACAAACGTTTAATGGAACGTACCAAAACAGGAACATGAAGTTATCAATAAAATAGTACGAAAAACTTCGATATACAGTTATTAGTCCTAATTAATAATTATCTAATATTTGATTTACCACATAATATATAATATGATAGGTCCATACATAGTGTTCCGCCTATATACTGCGACAATGTAGAAACGTTTTACAAAATATTATTGATATAGCAGTAGATTAATAACAATATTAGTACAGAGATAACGTCACAGAAAAATTAATAAAACGAATAATCAAGCTGCACAACTGTTACAGACGCAAAGATTGATAAACTAATTATTACAGATGATTATTATTATTATTATTATAATTATTATTACTAGAAAACTTGATACATTTCTTGCATTATCGTGATTGTGTTCTCCGTTTATAATAATTACATTTACATTCAATAACATCTATCAGATGTGGCAAAAACAAAATCACTCCTGTGTGGGAGGAAAAAAAAAAACATTTACCTACAACATTTATATTACATTTTAAAGCAAGTTTTGTAGTTGTACTATGGAGAGGTTAGTTAAACACTGCAAAGTTTTGAAATGATAAACATCCATGATGTTACTACACAGTTCATCACTGTAACAAGAACGAATGTCTAACGCTTGGCTTATACCGTTCGAGGATTTATCGCTCGCGACAATTTCACCCATCATGCATGTGCGCTACCTATCGGATTAGGCTATGAACTACTTGGCACTCGAGCAAAAACGTCCGATGCAGACCTCTGATATACACACACCACACACAAACTTATTCCTTTTAAAATTATATTTTACAAAGTCGCTAACATTTACAACTTCCATAAAATTAAAGAGCAAAGAAATATCAATAATTAATATCCATAGGTACTGTGTTTTCGTATGCTATACAAATTATACTGCAATATTTTCCTAGTAGTATCACAAAAGATCAAAAGATGTAACTCAGAAATAATGCCTTACAGCAATTACCTCAATTACTGCAATAGCAAAATAATATGAATACAAATATTTATTCACATCAGCAGAATCAAAACTGAAAATTAATTTTATTCCAAAAAAGTAAAATGAATAAAATGTATTTTCACTTACAGCACCAGTTGTATGCCGATGATCTGGGTCCTGCAGAAGAAGTGGAGAATGACAGACAACAACGAGTGTACAGAGGTCAGCCTTCAACTGTTGGCCAGGTTGCAAGGGATAGAGATGGTCTCAGGCACCAAGTCACCAATGCAATTCCAGTAAGTATTGTCAATGCCTGTAGACACACAATAGATGTAACAGGAATTAGAAAAAGGAAAAAAACTCTATACTGTACCTCTACTAATTTACTATTTCAGCAGAAAATGTATATGTACTCATTACTGTGAGATACTCCTATACATGTCGCTGAAAAACATGTTTCTAGACGAACATTCCTAAAAGTAGATCTTTAAACACTAGGCAAGCTTGTTAAAAATTGACTGTTGTATGGCAGTATTTTTAACACTAGTGCGAAAAGTATTTTTAATTCTGACTTTCAATTGTTTACACCGAATGTCAATTGTTTCCCACCAGATCTGCCACAACATCAATCGTAACCTATCAATATAGCAGATCAAACGATGTCAGGCATACTTTTAAAAATGAGTGGTTTTTGTTAAAAACTTACACAAATTAAATAAATTGTTTCACCAACTATTTTATTGATACCGGTAACTATATGAAACTATTAAGAACTAAATGTAATTATAAAAAAATTAGAGGACACCTGGGTTTGAAACAGAGACCTCTCGATTTGCAGTTAAATGCTCTATCACTGAGCTACATCATTGCTTGGCTTTAAGGAGAGTTTGTACTTCCATATCTTATAATGTTAAATTCCTCAATTTTGGCTGCACTTTTCTCAGAAGTTATAAAAGACACAAATGTAGAAAAAATAGGGCACATGTAACATACCTTTATGTATACAACCGGCTAAATAAATTTACAATTGCACTGAGCAGTTGGCAAAAAAAAATCCTTTGATAACATTTTCTGCATTAACAATTCCTACAAATTATTTTTTTATTTTTGCTGAAGATATGGCTAAAAGCTGACAATTAGAATAAATAAAATAATATTACCATTTTACACATATTAAACTACCGAAAACGATAAAAACCAAAATTTCATATTTTGTCAAAATTCGGTGTACAGACTCCTCTTAATGCGATAAAGTTTCACTATTGCAATGAGGAGGAATACGGCAATGGAGAAGTTGGGGAATTTGCCCTATCCCAGCATGGACAACTGTTTAAAAACAATGTACGACATACATGTTAAAAAGATTTTATTTTGTTCATAGGATTGTTACACTCGGCCTTCAGCTCTATTTCGCAAACAACTCTACTCACAAAAAAATGTCATTTTTTAATAATTATCATATCGTAAATAATTATTAAATTATTATTTGAGATTTTATCGAATGCATATCGATGGCTAAGAAGTGATACTTTGTATCTATAAAAACAGTCATTTAGTTTAACTAAATTATTATTCAATCATTCATAGTTCTCTGCTCAAGGGCAGGTCTTTCACTGCAAATCCAGCGTTCTCCAATCTTTTCTATTTTCTGTCTTCCTCTTAGCCTCTACATATGATCCATGTACCTTAATGTTGTCTATCATCTGATATCTTCTTCTGACTTTATTATTATGTTCACAAAATTGGACGGTTAATTAATATTTTGTCCTCGACTAGAAGATCTTCCAAAGCAGAAACATATATAAAAAGTTTGTCTATTTTGAGAGAAATTATTTTTTAAAACAGTCCTTTTATTCACCTGCAAATTTACAGATACGAGGTATCACTTCGTAGACACAGATAAGTTTTAACCATGTTCTGAACCTATACAAATCACGTTTTAAACAAGTCCAAAAATCATGTGAAAAATTTTATTCACAAATCAGCAATCGAATATAAACATAAAGGGCCGTATTCATAGACATTCTTAGTGTGGGCTTCCGGTGGATGATCAGCGAACTAACGTTTTCCATATTCATAAACCAATGTTAGCGAAATGATATGATATGAATCCCGTACAAGTAATCAGTTGATAGCCGGGGCTAGTTTAGCACGCTCGTAGTGCAGGCTAGCGAAATGTCTATGCATAGCACCCTAAATGTATTAGGCTTGCAGCATGTGCAACAGTTAGCTTGCTTTCACATGTCTTCTAATTAGCTTTTGTTACGTCTATATTATGTAAGTAATTAATGTAAAGATAGCTTGTAGGTATTCTTGTGTACAGCAAGTATTACAAAGAATGTAAATATATATGTTTATGAATTAACAAAAATTAAACAAATATAGCTCTACAATGTCATATGAAGCAATCTATGCAATGAATTAGACAATAACTCAAAACAAATGGTTGCAGGCACCCCCTGGCAGAGTGGCAAGTGGAGAAAAGATTGGGGTGATCTCATTTGGAACTCAACATCAACAACAACAACAGCAACAGCAGCAATACAGGTCTGTCTACACTAACTTTATTATGGTTTTCGTCTTTCTTTATATGCTTCCTAATCAAGTTTCAAATGTGGCATTTTTTTCAAGAGTTACTCGCAATTTGAAATACAAAGTATTGTTTCCAACTTGAAAGTTATAAAATAGCATGGTGGACATGAAGACACACCAAATATCAAATACTTTAACTCCAGAAAAGATTATCATCTTCGAGAGAGAATGTAAGTTTCCAAGAAGGAATTTACTTACATGACGTACAAAATTACACATCGTAATAGTGATTCCACAATGTTATAATTACATCATTTCCTATAATTAAAAGGAAATGATAAAAAAAAGCTTAATTAAAAATCAGCAAAATCTGATATAAATTCTACTACCAAATCTATACAGATTATGCTGTCCTAAAAGTTTTCTTCAATAAAGTAGTAATTCTCACTTTTTAACTGATATTTCGCAGCTTTTCAAAAAATATGACTTAAATATCTAAAATACAGCCGAGAAAGTTATAAGTTATTCATATACTGATTTTAAATAATGTCTGGTCTCCTAAAGCTCAATTCACTATTATTCTTCACAAATCCAAGCCATGAAACAAACCAATTTTATTCAATTAAGTTACAATTTTTTTTTTCATTAAAATTATGTGACTAGACATAAGGAATTATTCTGCATATGTATAATAACAATAAAGTTTGTTATTCCTGTTGTAATTATGGAATAAGCTTTGTTATTATTCTTGAGATCTTGTCATGTATACAGTTACCAAAAATTAAATAGTGAGTTATTTTGAAAAAATGCTACATTAGAGATTTGATATTGTCCTAATGGTCTGCCATGAAAGCTTATCACAATTCAACACTACAAATAAAAATAAAACAAAAGAAGTATGATCTGAGTTAAAATGACAAACTCTTGCTGTAAGATGGATAGATTTTAATTTTCTCCTAATAAATACTTATTCAATGCAAAATATTAGAAAAATAAGTATACAGTGTTCATTTTGTTATGTGTAAATTAATATTAACTACTGAATTTCAGAAATATAATCATGACGTATCCTACAGTATGTTATTCAAACTTCGTGGAGCTTGACATACTTTTAATGTTATTCTAGGTTTCAATCAGCATTTGGATTGTTTTTAAGAATGTTATCAAATCAAAGATAAACAAACATGCACTTACATAAAACCATCCACATTTCAAAGGTGTTGAATAAAATTATCAGAGTGAAATTTGGAGGGAAAATTCATCAGTTTCTCTGTATGATAAAGTAATTTAATTAAATTCAGTGTATGTTTGGAAATAAAAAGATATCATTTCCATTCTCTTTCAACACTATCTTGGTTTTAAAAATACATTAAATACTAATTTTTAGTTTTAAAATTATTATCTACAAACATATCTGTAACTTTTAACAGTTTTTCTCATACAACAGTTTGTAAAAGATTTACAAGGTAATATTTATTTTTACATAATCAATCTGAAACGTTATTTTATTTCATTTTTTTTTTTCCCTCGCTGTTATTTATACTCGCTTTAACATCTCTGGTCATATCGCGAGTTATTCTTTGGTTGAAATCCGAAGGCCTGTGTACTATTGTTGAGACTGGTTCTATTGTTGTGAACTAGATGGCGACTGTATATGTATTACTGATTTGTTATGAATATGATTTCGGTGATGAATGAGGCCGGTGATTTTCAGGGATGTTGTGGCCCGAATTTCCTGGCATTTGCCTTACGGTTGAGGAAAAACCCTGAAAAACCTCAACCAGGAAATTCAACTCAACCGGGAATCGAACCCGGGCCCTCTGCGTAAGAGATCAGCATGCTGACCCCTACACCACAGAGGTGGCCGTTATTTTATTGTTCTGCTATTAAGAATTAAAATAAATAACTACACGCCACATTACAACTACAGTATAATGATTCGTAAATCAGTGCACGTTTAGAGCAAAAAATAGACAATAGAATATTAATCAACTGAAGATAATGTATAATATTTTTTTGTTTGACAACTGACATCTTACAAGGTGATAAGACTATGGCAAAACCAATGGATAATTTCCTAGATTAGAAATCTAGCATGCATTAAAGAAATACGGCTTATGTTGGGAAGCGTGCTAGTTAGCATGGGCTAGTGCGACATGTCACTGATGGATAAAATGCTCATTTTTGTCACATTGTGTGCCGCATATATGAAATGTATACATGTCACTTTTGTTTTCAGAATAAACTGTCGTTCAGTACTCAGTTCATTGAAACTTTGATAGAGCTTTTTTCATTCTGACAAAGGATAGAATAGTTGTGATTTACGATTACTCCAAATAAATTACACAATTCACGGAGTTTCTAACATCACTGAAATCATAATACTAATATTAATACAAAGACATTTCTGTTGAAAACGACCCAGTTGTGATCAGGTATGAAAAATTTTCCAGGAAGCAACATAAAAACATCAGCATTCTTTTCTATTGTTATTGTTATTGCTGTAAACAAAATAACATCACCACTTTCTGTTATTGTTTTCTTTTTAAATATATAGGCATTTCATCTGAAGAATAAAAGTTTAATAGCGATATTTTGAAAACTATTTTCACTAGAAACATGCGGTAAACGTCATTATTATTCTGATTTTGTTTAGTTTAATTTCTGCTACACTTACAGAATGTTGTTCCATTAAGAAATAAAACTTTGTATTGAAAATACACTTTTTTATGATTAATATTCTTCCTCTAGAGGCTAGATTAGTGAGGTTTATATGCCCTTAAACCCAGAGATAACAGCTCGTCAATATCAGTAATAGTAGGCCTATAGAAGATATTTAAGGTGGTAGTTTTAAGTGCCTCATTCTTTAGAACTACATAACAAGCAGTAATCTGATAAAGATTTTAGTGCTGTGGGTGATGAAATTAGAGATGAAGTTTTCACATTTTATACATAAAAAGTTCATAGGACGTATAGGAAAACAATTTTCACAGTTTTTCCACACATTTACAGTGATGTTAGAACTTGTAGAAACTTCGATCATCAGTTATCTTGAAGTTTATCCATCGTAAATGTTGATTCTAGTTCCCTTCCTCACAGACATGTATTACAAATGCCCATGCTAGTATTCAATCACCAACATGAGCTCCATCATTAAATCCTAATAATGAAATTCAGCTCATAGGAGAGTTGAGACAATAGTGATGGTGATTATTATCTGTTTCGAAGATGGTTTGAGTAAGAAATGTGATTAAATTTGCTGTTGTAAAGCAGTACGTAACTAATATTATTATAATTTTCACCTAGTAGTGAATTAACATTAACTGCACATTTATTTTCAATGAAGTAATTTAAGTTAATTCCATTGCATGTTCATGTTTTTACTCTTCAATTATACCAGATAAGAAGATAAATTATTATTATTAAACTTTAGACGCAGTAAATGTGAAATAACGAATTGAGAAAAAAACAAATGGAAGAAATTAATAAATATCTTCTTATACTGGAAATTATTATATAAAGTGAACTGTAAGTAATTTCAGGGGGTTATTCTTTCAGATATTTCAAACAAAAAAGTTCAATACAATTTTGCTCGTTTTTGCTTCCTTTTCGAAATAAAAATTATTTTATATGAAACATTTCATAGTGTGCTTTAGGAAAGCTACTGAATTAATTCCCAATATGCTCAGTCGATTTAAGAGAGCAGTGTATTACGATAGTAAAAGATTGAAAGAATTTTAGTTTTGTCTTTTAAATGTGCAGAAATTTGATCCAAATAAATGTAACTTTTCGTTTTGCAAAGGAATTTTACAAAGTTACATTTGTTCAGATCAAATTTCTGCACATTTAAATGACAAAACTAAAATTCTTTCAATCATTTATTATCATAATAGTGCTCTCTTAAACTGACTTAGCATAGTGGTAATTAAATTAATGGCTTTCCCGAAACACGCTAAGAAATGTTTCATGTAAAACAATTTTTATCTCGAAAAGGAAGCAAAATCGAGCAAGATTTTATTGAACTTTTTTGTTGGAAATTTCTCAAATAATAAGATTAATGACATTAATGACATTACTTACGGTTCATCCTGGATATTACAAAAAATAATTAAAAAGTCAGAATCAAATTGCAAAACATTTTCATTAAATTTGATACTAACATGCAAGTCACTGTATTAATTACAAATACATTGAAAAAAAAAATTTAATTGTAAAGCCCTTTTTCACAATTTCATCACATTCTTATCAACATCTGAGACTTCAAAACAGATGATAAACGCTTAATTGTGTATTCAAGCCTAATGATCAAGCAATACCATGTAAGAGATATAACTTATGCTTTATTATATACTACATAGTTTACTTTTAAATAAGAAATGCTATTTATATAACGCATAAAACATTTCTTACAAATTATAAATATATCAATGCTTTATAAAACTACTTAATTTAATATCAGAAAATGACATGGAATTGAGATTTTGGAAAACCTACGTCTTCATGTAACAGTATACACCAATGTATTTGCAGAGGAATTGCTGATATTTACGGTCATCATGCACTCAGCTGTGCGAGCAAGGGTCGCATTCCCACGTATACATCACTCAATGATATCATTAAAAGATCTGTGACTTCTTGTGGCATCCCGTCTCTTTTGGAACCACCAGGTATTAGTCGCACGGATGGTAAACGACCCGATGGTCTCACCTTAATTCCATGGTCTAGAGGAAAATCTTTAATTTGGGACTCCACTTGCGTTGACACTCTAGCTCCATCTCACTTGCCGAATACCTCCAGACGCACAGCATCTGCTGCTGAATTAGCCGTAAAAAATAAAGTCAATAAATATGCTCATCTATTAAACAATTATATCTTTGTCCCCTTTGCTGTGGAGACCTTTGGTCCTTGGAGTCATGACGCTAAAGTTTTGGTATCTCAAATAGGCCAAATTTTGATCTCCATCACTGGTGATTGTTATTGCACTACTTATTTGCGTCAACGTTTAAGGGTATATGTATGTGAACGACCACAAATATTATCACAAAATGAAGGCTCTAATTTTCTAAAATTTTATAAGGAAATGAACTCACAATTGGACAAAAATTACAAGGTACCACAACAAGACTTATTAGAACTTAAATATCCGATAAAAGTATAAAAAGGTTACTAATATTTTTTTAGAATTCACTTTTTACTTTAAATAAAATTTTTAAAAATTTGAAAATTTTCACAGGTATTATTTCCAGAACTCCACAACCATTAGAGATAGAATTCTGAAATTTTGTACACTGATTTTACATGCATTTATGCAAAAAATAGACTACAATAATGCCCATTTCTTTGAAAATATAAAAATTAGGTCACAAAAGAGTATGTAAATTTTAATATTTTTATATAGGACAAATAAAAAATTAATTATATTAAAATAAACAACTCTACATGTCTGAGAGTAGTCTACTTTTCAGAAATGAGTGTTTATTACATGCAGGAAAAATATTAAAGATGTCAGAGAGACCATAACAATGTTATGGTTACCAAATTATGTAACTGCAGAATTTTTTTATTCTTTTTTTTTTTTTTTTCATACTTTGATAAAACTCGTTTGAAAAATATTAGTAGTAACCTTTTTATATTTTTATCAGATATTTAAGTTCTAATAAGCCTTGTTGTGGTACCTTGTAATTTTTGTCCAGTTGTGAGTTCATTTTCTTATAAAATTTTAGAAATTTAGAGCCTGCATTTTCTGATAATATTTGTGATCGTTCACGTACATATACCCTTAAGTATTGCAATTCAACACGGAGCGTTTTGGGTACTCTTCCCGAGTCCAGCCCTTTGGATGAATTCTTTCTCTTGTAAAATTTATTTAGTATTCCGTACGTAAATATTTGTATAGTATATCTTTTAATTGCTAAAGTAAGAGTAGATACTTCTTGAGGTTTTAATACTGGTAACAATTTGTTATGACATATATTCATGAAACAGCAATCATGAACATAATCTTAAATCATAAAAGCTGTTCAAAATTTCAAAATATTCTACTTGTAAAACATGTATCAATTACATTATATTCAACAAGTAAATGCATAATGTTTATCTAACTCTACACGGTATTGCTTGATAGTTACCATTTATGTTTAAAGCCAGACAATGTTGGACATGACTAGGGATTTTAAAGTAGCCTACCCCAAAAGATGGACGAATTCATGTAGTTCTACATTTAGTTTACATTTATATACAACAAATATTCATTTTACATCAGGGTTGTTACATTCTTAACGTTACTTGCTGATAAATTCAGCATTATCTAATGTACGAGTATTAACGTACATTTTCAAGATTTTTGTTTCACAAAAAATAACGATTCCTCAGAAAAAAATATATATTGATAACATTTTATTGCAATATGTCCGCAGGTTTCAATATTTTTAATAAAGAAGAAATATGAGTTTTTAATTCGCGTGCTTTTGAATGAAAAGAGATGGTGATTGGTAGAATGGTGCTCATTTCGACAAATGACAACAAATATAACAAAAATATAACCCTACAAAATATACAAACTTTTATTTTGTTTCATCTGACACTGTCTATGAAGCCAAATGCTGTTTGAAATCAATAGTATATTATTCTACATAAATGTAATATTTGTTTCAAGAAATTTGAGGTAAGAAATTTGACTGTGTTATCTCCATACAGCGCTTCTTCTAATGAGGTTTGTTAGTTTGTTTCTGTTTTTAATTCAATAACTGAGTATAAACTAATTAAACAATCTGTGTACAGCTAACTACAAATGGTAATTTTGTGTAATCCTGTAAACAAGACAAAACCTCCAAACATCAAGAAAAGAATATAAAACTCTACATTCCAAATTCCAATCTGAATATTAATTCAAATGATGCACTTTATTATATAGGGTGAACAGTAAGTAATGTCATCAATTTCAGGGGGTTATTCTTTGAGATATTCCAAACAAAAAAGTTTAATACAATTTTGCTCGTTTTTACTTCCTTCTAGAGATAAAAATTTTTTATATTAAACATTTCATAACGTGTTTTGGGAAGGCAATTGATTTAATTCCCAATATATTCAGTCAATTTAAAAGAGCAGTGTATTATGATAATAAATGATTGAAAGAATTTTAGTTTTATCGTTTAGGTGTACAGAAGTTTTATCCAAACAAATGTAACTTTTTATTTTGCAAAGGTATTTTAAAATGTTACATTTTTACAAATCAAAATTCTGTATATTTGAAGGACAAAACTAAAATTCTTTCAATCATTTATTATCATAATACACTGTTCTCTTAAATTTACTGAGCACATTAGGGATTAAATCAATGGCTTTCCCAAAACACGCTATAAAATGTTTCATATAAAACAATTTTTATCTGGGAAAGGAAGTAAAAACGAGTAAAATTGTATCAGACTTTTTTGTTTTAAATATCTCAAGGAATAACCTCCTGAAATTAATACATGATTTACAGTTCACCCTGTATAAAAAAACCTATTAAAATTAAGAACAGTTGAGATCAGATTATCATAATCTCAACACACTTTAAGATAAATGAGGGACATTCACTGTCATTTTTATTTTCCTAATTGCGAAAATATAGTACGCTAAAAAATAGTGGATTAAATTTTTTTCTTATTTTAAGACAGAACTGAGCTTGAATTAATAAATATATGGAAAATTTTACTGAATCATTAAAATGATTTCAATTAGTGGCTTACATAATGCCACCATCAATACAATACTGGATGAGCAAAACTTTGCTATACCACCAAATGGCAACATTGCTTAAAACTAGTGAGATCAATAAAGCAGGGGCTGTTACAACCAAAATACATGACAGTAGGTGTGCGGAGTGAACAAAGTAGGCCTACACATGCAGTTACATGTTTGTATTGGTGCATTCAGCAATAAAAAACTGTCATCAAGCGAAGTTTTGTTCACCAAATATTTAGTAAGGCAAGGCTCTTTGCAAATTATGTGAAGAATGAGTTCATAGTTTTGAAGTTATTTTGCTAACAAATAAAAAAAATTATACTTGTTTTTTTTTTTTAAAGATGAGTTATGACAGGAGCGTTGTGATCAGAAAAACAACTGAATGCCACATAGCATGGTAGGCCTGTTGCTATGGTAACAACGGTTGAGTTGCCAAACTTACAGTTCCCACGTGGCCAGTGCTTAATAGCTCTCTTGGCGACATTTATTGTGCACACAATGTTAGCATTGGTACATTTCGTCTTTGATTCTCTGTCGATTTTTGTATTGTTTTCTTACCTTCACGTCAATTGTCAATGAATGTTTTAACGTCAGCCATCTTAACGACAATTGCTAGCTTCCATCAGTTGGCAGCGCGGTACCGGTAGTCCATATTGGCAACATGGCACTGTAGTTCCAAGCTCGGCCGCTTAACTGTCACGTCCCATCTTTCAAAAAAACAAGTATAGGGCCTATTTAATTTTTGCGAAAACTGAATTACAAAGCATTTCAAATTAACATGGAGGTTTTGTCTGCAGTTCTAAAAACTGTAACGATGTTACTACTATGTATTAAATCAACTCATGTTCCTGTTTACCTCAAAATCTGTAAACTCTCCCAGGAAAGAAAGAGAATCCATTGTACATAAAAATGTGTTACTTCCTTTAAAACTTGATTGTGGTGGTTAATTGGTGGTTTTCTGAACCAATTACTGCTTAGTTTTGACGAGCTGACTCTGGACAACAACTTGCTCACGACCAATGAGACACGTCACGGCGGAAGAGAGAAGCGGCAAGTGAGATACAGGTAAACGCTCTGTTCATAGCCCTGACACTAAGGACTCTTCACTCTCAACTCTCCTAGATATCCTTATAGTCGGCCTGTCGTATTCTAACCTCACTTAATCCGGAAACCAGAGGAAAACCAATTTTTTCAGAACTGTAAACATCTATGAATGTATCCCATTTGTACATCTGCAGCCCCATCCATTGAAGACAAATGCTTCCTGCTATGGATCCCACTAATGACACTACGCAATCCTTACAGTATCCTCCGCCATCTTTTTTTCTGATATTAACAATGTTGTATCAAGCTGCGCGGTTACTCTAGTATCAGTTGAGTTGCTGATAGTGACACAGCATTTGACAAGATTAGGTCGAGAACATGTACTGTATTAGGATTACCTGATGTTCCCTTTACAGCTGTGGAAAATTCAGGGAAAAAACTATGTAATTAGCCTGTCAGGTTCCCAACTGTTAACCCACCAGGGATCGCACACTTTTTTCGATCAGGCAGTATACATTTTGGCGAATTACACGATGTTTCTCTTTTAGTTGTTGTCGCAGTCTTCAGTACCTTTCTCCTACTTTTCTTAGAGTGTGAAACAATAAAAATAAGCAACATTATTGATGTGGGTTTGGTGTAAACTCTTGTTGAATAAAAGCATGTTTTAAATTTGATTATACTTTCTTTCCCATTATTGTGGCACGTTCTGTTTAAGCTCATCTGCTTGACTCAAATTGGATTAGAAGTCGAGTTACCTAGCTGTAGTGTTGGTATGACATTAAATAATTGTAATTATTGAAGAAAATCATATTAGAGTATTCTTTTAAAATCTATTATAAATAAATTACTTTTGTAACATGAATTCATATTTTTTTTTATAAAAGAAAATAAAAGGAAAAATAAATTAACACAATTATGGTCCAAAACGTGATAAAATAAAAGTAAAATAACTATAAAAGGACAGAAAAAGGCCTCAGGTTAAAAGCACTGTGCTCGACCTTTTACATAATAAACAACCACGCAACCTCTGTCAGGAATTCGGTGGGATTGACCAGGAATCATATGCTGTATCCCAGAGGAATTTTTTGCATGACCTGGACGTCAAAAATCTCGGAATTTGAATAATTTCCCATTAGTAATAATTTTTTAACATGGGTCATGTAAATAGAAAAAAGTTTGGGTCAAGTGCATCTCTTCTTTTTTAACAAAGTTTTACAATATCTTTCAAATTGATATAATTTTCAAGTGCCATTACTTAGTTGTTTAATGTCTGTTCTGTCTAGAAATCTTGGTTAATGGTCTTCAGTTCAATATTCATGTAAATAAGTTATATGAAAATATATGCATTCTTAAAATTTCACTACATACCCTCAATGAAGATGATGTAGAAAAAAATGAGGAGTAAACAACTTTCAAAACCTTCATGTTTATTTTCAGAAAATGATACAAATATGTGTCTCTGTAATAAACGAAGATTTTTATAGTGAAATTTTAAATGAATCCATAGCAAAAAAAAAATAAATAAATAAAAATAAAAATAAATAAATAAATAATATTTCATCACAGAAAATATTTTTTTCATTGGAGAGATGTAAGTTTTTTACATCTGAAGTGTATTTTCTGAAAATGGACATGTCAGGTTTGAAAGTTTGCTCCTCAAATATCTTCTTTAAGAAAAACTCGAGAATATAAGAAACTTTTAAAACTAGTTTCTTTTGTTCTGTCCAGACATCAATAACAGACTAAGTGATAATCAGTTGAAAACAGAAGACAAATGAAACTAAATTTCAACATGTCACCATTTACACTGACTTCTATGACTATGTTAAGAATAGGCCAGCTTTATCTCAAGATAAATCCACGTTTTAAAAATTCAACTGCGTTGTCTGCCAACACTAGTGCCAGTATTGTATAAAAATTATCAAAACAAAATGTTCATGTTTATGTCTGTCAGTACATTAACTTTTAATTTGTTCTTTACCAATTGTAACAATAAATAAGTGAAAGAGGAAAGATTGGAGAATGCTGGGTTTCCAGTGAAAGATCTGCCCTTGAGCAGAGAACTATAAATGAATGAAATAAATTAATGAATTACTTTGACTTAAAATTTCGAATGTGATTAGGATGCAGGATATTGAATTAAAATGGTCATACCAACTAATTGTGATGGACTGTACTTTATTCTAAACTGTCGTTAATTTTCTTTCAATATAAATATTTTTTTTCCTGTGCCTCGTATAAGTTGTCCTGGAATTCATCGACCCAAAGTTGGGAACCCCGAGTCTTAGTAGGATTTGAACCCATGTCTTATGGAGCAAGAGTCCTGCTCACTAACCCCTAGACCATGCTGATGGCGTCCACAATTATCATCACGAAATAATAATAAACAATTAATAGAGACCTAAGAAATCTGTGAGACATATTAACACAAACTGTTTTCATTTTGCGAAATTTTTCCACCATTTCATTTACAATTCTTCCCTCAACCACAAAAATTGTACTTATCAATCTCGAAATAACGATAATTCGTACAATAAACGAAGAAATAGAATAATTCAAGTTGTGCTAACCTCCTTAGATAGGGATGATTGTTTGAAGTCTGCAGGACTGCATTCCTGTTTGGTGCCATCTATCGACTCAGCCACACAACACCCAAACCCATGGAGTCCACGATGGACGCCACACTATCCCCCCTAAGGGTTCTGTAGCCTCCTCAGATCAATGCCATCTATGTGCAAGTCACGGTACTACATCCTGCTGAATCCTCCGTTGGCCTGAAACTATTGAAAGATGATAGATAAAGTTAAATTTAATTCAGCGAAATGAGTCTGGGATTCAACACTGAAGTTATCCAACAGTTCTACTTAAATTGGTTGAAGGGGAAAATCTCGAAAAAAAAAAAAAAACCAACCAGATAACTTATACCAACCAGGATTTGAACCCAGATCTATTCATTTTACAGACAAGCTAACCATTACTCCACAGTGATGGACTTCACTTTTAGGTTGGTAAGGATTGATTTAAAGTGAGGTTATAGACTGAAGTGACCAAAACTGACAGGTTACTATTTAATTTTTTTTTTTTACCTTGTAAACTACTCAACCATTAAGAACAAATTTTCCAAAAAACTATATAAGTATAATAAGTATCTGTGCAAAATTTGAATCAAACTGGACTTCTAGTTTCATATATATATATATATATATATATATATATATATATATATATACATATATGATTTTTTAATATTATTAACAGAAAAATTAACAATAGTTATTGCTATATTCTTAAAAACGGAATCTGGAATGAGGGGTATTTTACAAAATGCACTACAAAATTTTGTTATACCAGTACACTTCATGCACCAAAAAATAAACCCACAACTTCCACAGGCAGGGCAAATAAAACGTATCCAATAACTAGATAATAGATCGAGACAGACCGCATGGAAAACCACGAGGCACGAAGTTCATCTTACAGTTCTGTTTCCATGGTACCGTCAACCTTTCTTGTCAAAATGTAACAATTTTTCTGTCTTGTAGGCCGAAAATAGACATTTCACGTCAAAACGAAATTGAAACGAATTATTGCAAAGATGGTGTCGGATATTGCAAGGACTGGATCTCTCTCATACATCCCATGATCCATTAAACCATATGACCGTAATTAGAGACGCATGAATTTCTAATAAGCTGTTACCTGGCCTGGCAACTGACTCTAACTGGCATTTTAATTCTGATAAACTGTGTTCTCTTCACCTACGTATTTCTTGACCAGCTACCGTGTATTTCTACTGTACAGAACAATGTTAATAGCTTTCCATAATACATGTATCATCTCTAAATCTATCTCTAAAATCTCCTCTTGGATTGCATTAAAGTTTAAATGTGCTTATGCTATAAATAAATTGAAAAAAGTAGCTGTTTAAATTTCTAATAAGTTTGTACATAAACAGAGACTCTGTTCTTCCCTTCTCTAAATATCTGTTTGCTTTTCAACTGTTTATTGTCAGTAGCAACCTCAGTAAATAAATCTTTCTTCCATTACTCAGACTTTACTGGATAAGATACTGTACAGATAAAAAAAATATTTTATTTTTAATGTAAAGATATTATATTGTTTTCAATTGTTTCTACAACAGAGATTGTTTTAATATGGACTTTCTTCCTTTAGATTCCTTATATTTTCAGTACCATTATCTCGTCAAAAATTATGGTAACAATACTTTTTTTTTTGCTTACTGCAAAAAAACTCTTATGGGTGGTGCCACTTACTAAAGTTTCATATATTCATTTATAGTATTACCTATTGTTCTTGGGGTATTTATAAATAATGAAAAATGAAAACAACTTACTAGTTAAAGAAAATGTCAAGAATGCATAATGAAATTTGTATTAATATTTTACGAATCGACTTTAGAGGACTGGTCGTGTTCCAAAATTCATTCATATTAAATTAAACTCATTTCTTTACAATTATTACATAATGTACTCACTTACTAACTAAATTAATGCAAAATTGTGCATTCCAACTTCAAACACGACGAACCTTTAATGATCCCTGACACAAATAATTTCACTTTCTCATGTAAGTGTTATTCTATTCGTTGATAAGTTTATCAACGTCCAATGTTATCATCTTTAACATTAATAGTCTTTCCTCAATTGTAGGAAAATTTTGTTAGACCATGAAGCTTACAGTAAATAACTAAACAGATACAAACATATCTTCATTGGTAGTTTAATTCGTATTTTGCCTCCATTTTATTTACTATTAATTAGAGAAATAAAAACAGAATAAAGATGTCCACGTCCATGCAATCCAGTTTCTGATGTGTATTTCATATAATATTACGATTCAAATAAACCTGAGGCATTTTAATTTCCTATGGAAGAATATGAAGCATTTAGTTAATTTAGGTATAACTGAAACATTATGTTTAAAAATGTAAACTTAAAAAATTGATGTCATTTGTAACAATAGGCATTTTTTAAGAATTTACATCTTATTCTATTTTGAAAATGAAGTTCACAAGTTCCTAGAAAATAATAAAATTAGATTCTCTCTGCACTAAAGCAAAACGTTCGATTGCATAAACTCGTGAATGTGCATCCAAAGTCTAGCTTGCCAAATTGATAACTGTTTAGACAGAAATAAAGTTCAAAATATTAATACATTTATTACCAGTACTGATAGACTACATAGAAGATCTACCGTGCAAAATATTCAAAGAGGAAAGAGATTTTATCAGTAAAGTCTGAGACTATTACATTTAAGGTATATCATAAAACTCAAATAAGTCCGAGAAATTGCTCTAACATTGTTACTGCTGTTTTTAACCAAATATTCTATTTGGTTAATAATTTGTTGTTAAATACTGGATATTTTTTACAGTACTTTCAATCATGCTGTCATAAATATTTTTAAATACAGATATACGTAACTTTCAATATTAAAAAAAATACTAAAGAAATACATAGATTTTCTTTAACCAGTGTAACCAATATATTTCTCTTGGCACTATACTAATCAGCTATTAATTTCCTATAGCACAAACTATTTTTATTTCATAATAAGCTAGATAGTGAACCCACAAAATGGTACGATAAATAGGAACAGCATTACAAATATAAAGTTAATGTAAATCCACTGTTTTATACATAACCATCGCTAATTTTATCTTATATTGCCGTGTCATGACCTTGAATATAATATAGTTACATAATTACTATATTATACATATAAACATACAAGCGGAATATCTTCTGTCCAATATATAAAGACATGAGAATGTAGCAACTATTGGCAAACCTCTTATCACAAAGAAAGAGATGAACGGATCTCTAACCCTAATATGGATGCAAAAAGCAATATATAAAATAATATTTAAACACCTCAAAATTTAAAAAGAGCTATAATCTGCACTGAATTAAATTTATATGTTGTTCCTAATCTGAAATGCCCATTTTCATTCGAATTATGGAAATAAACAATGATTTATTTCTTTGCTGTCCTGAAGTCAACAATTTCTATGCAGCCAATAAGTTAAGCAGCACTAAAGGCTGGTTCACAATAAACTGGGAACGGAAACGAGAACGAGAACGGAAATAATGTTAAAATAAATGTATTTAAATGTGAGCATTCACATTAATTAATGACATTAATTACGGTTCATCGTGTATACGAACTTTTCGTAATCAAACAAACGAACTTTCATATAATTTCGATAAATTTATTATAAATAATAATGTCTGCTTTAATTTTATTATCATTCCCCCCAAATGTTAAATTCATTACTACTTTTATAGTATAAAAGTTCCATTTATTAACACATGATATGGATTATAAAATAATTACTCAGATTACAACAGTAGCTGTCACTCTAGAACTAATTTTTATAACAGAAAAGTTAAAGTGAAAAATGTAAACATGAATTTTTAACATTTCCCTTTTTCTTTTCAAATTAAATTATTTTAATCATATAAAATGTTCTGGTATTTAACAGTAGGGGAGAGTCAGGTAGTATCGGACATCGGGTAATATCGGACAGTGAGTTTCTTTATCTACCACACGATGATAGTACCTGATTGACATGGTTACGTTTCTGTGATGTCGCATAGAGAAACGTAACCATGTCATTCAGGTACTACCATATGGTGGTAGATGAAAGAAATGCACTGTCCGTTATTACCTGATGTCCGATACTACCCGACTCTCCCCTATATCTATTCAATTGTAAATAACAGCATAGCAATTTTAACAAAACAGATTCATTATAAATATCAATATAATTGCAGACGGAAAACAACACAAGTAACACAAAATTATTTTCTAAATGTGTCAATTTTTTTTCTCATAAAACCACTTGAATTTGATGTCTCTTGCCCAATAATTTGATTATACTCCGACTACATGCGTTTCAAAGCACTTTATCTTCTTAGAACACATTTATACTCAGAATATCATGCATAGAACAGACTAATTTTTCATTATACTGGCTTAATGTTTTATCATACCATTCTGTGGGCACTTTTAATAAAAAAAGCCTATCATAACATAAACCTAATGTAGAAACTATTCCATCTGGTAAGGGAATACTTCCATCCTCACTTTCATAGCTATAAATAATCAAATAAACTCATTGTAACATTTCATGGGTGTAAACTAGCACAACTGTAAATACTAAACTACTATTCTATACTAATAATGGATCTGCAAAGAGCTCGTTAGCAACAGAAGACAACGAGACTTTGGTCATATGAGGTAGGCTGCTACACTTCTATTTTGATAAAATGTTTATTAGTTACTTGGATTTCTACAAATGCTATAAAATGATCTATAATGCATGAGATTGTTTTAATATCAGATAGAAAGATTTTTCATAATAAATTATATTAAATTTAAATAAGGTTCTAATTATTTTAGTTTAATTTGGGGGGAGATTTAGTAAGCATTTGTAGACCATTATTAAAAACCAAAATCTAATTAATCCATTTTGAATCTTGCGTACACTACTTTTAACACTTGAATATAATTAATTGATTAACTAGTAGACTTACTCGTGTTAATTATGTAAGATTTGGGCAGCTTACAGCTGTTTCAGTGCTTCACGCACCATCCTCAGAGCCTACTAGATCTCGGCGCCATCTCGAACTTCTCTGCCTGTTATGTGGGTGTGTTTGATTGTTGAAAGGTGTTGAAGAGTGGAGTCAAATAGTGTGTGTGTACTGAAATTGATCTGTGTGTTGAGAATTTGATCGTTGTGTGTTTGTATATTTCGTATTGTTTTAGTGTGTTGAGTTTTTGGTTCTTGGGTTGTATGTGTAGGATTTCCATGTCCGTATTTATGTTATTGTATGTATGGTTCTCGAACTTCTCTGCCTGTTATCTGGGTGTGTTTGATTGCCGATCACATAACCAATGCTAACCATACATACAATAACATAAATACGGACATGGAAATCCTACACATACAACCCAAGAGCCAAAAACTCAACACACTAGAAAAATACGAAATATACAAACACACTAAAACACACACCAATCAAATTCTCTACACACAGATCAATTTCAGTACACACACACTGTTTGACTCCATTCTTCAACACCTTCCAACAATCAAACACACCCACATAACACGCAGAGAAGTTCGAGATGACGCCGTGATCTAGTAGGCTCTGAGGATGGTGCATGATGCACTGAAACAGCTGTAAGCTGCACAAATCTTACACAATTAACACGAGTAAGTCCACTAGTTAATCAATTAATTAAAATCTAATTCTTATAATTGTTCAAAAATTTAAAGAGATTAAATTTAACCTCTTTCTCCCCATAATAATATTACCTTACACATAAAAATTTTAAAGTTCGTGTATTAATAATGAATAGTTTCAATAAATACGTTATAATGATAGAAATTTAAATAGTAATACAAAAATAATCGAACTTAACTGCAATAAAATTTAATATTTTAATTATAGTACTGCCTGAACATCAGTTTTATTTAATATATGCTTACTAAATCTTCCTTCACTGCATAAGCTTTACCAAAACTGCTATATTTACATTCTATATTGAAATTGCATATTGTTATTCAATATATTGGTGCTTAAACATCTTATAACACTAACATTAATAATCAACTATTAAATTATCATATGTCTGCAATTGCTTAAAGCAAATACATTTCTATGGAATAACATTACAATAAGAAATAATGGGAACTGATAGAGTTTTATTATTTTTCTCTCGTTTCCGGTTGAAACATCAGTAGGTTCCCGGGCCAGGGTGGTCCAGTGTTGCCAATAGCCCGACCGGGACAGAACACATTTTCCTCGCTAAACGTGCCGGTGCCCAGCAATGGAGCCAACTACAATAGTTATCAAACTTTCGGGTCTCCTAGCAACAACCCAGCCCCGGTTCCTCTCCCACCCCCTGCACCGAGACCTTCTAATCCCGCACCTCCTCCGTCATCAGACAATGACTACAGGCCGATCCTGAACGCCAACATTCCAAACACTGATATCAGGCACTTTCGAAGTCCAGAGAACTATCTAACATCGGGGCAGAGACCTCCGCCTAACATACCGTTCACACAAACAAATAATAATTTCAAACCGAGACCACCGCAGACACCAAACCCTGTGGGCTCGGTCTATAACCTGAGGCAGTATCTAGCTCAGCCATCCCCTGCCCCTAGCATCGAACTGCGACCGCAGCAACCGTCGCCTATCCCACTTGGCCTAGACCTGCGACAACAGCAACAACCTCCACCTTTACCTAACCTAAATATTCAGCAACAAAACGTTAACAATATTCTCCACAATTTGAATCAGAATGGTCAATATCTGAATCCTGCGTTTTCTATAAGCGAGCTCGATCCTACTTCTTTCACAAATTTCCAACAGAATTCAGAAATTTACGCTAATCCTTCAGCCACTCCAGGATTCATAAGCCTTCCTAATCATCAACAACAGCAAAGTCAAAACCAGATCATATCCAGAGACCCAGCAACCCCTGGGATAATTTACCAAAATCCAAACGCGCCCCAAGAAGAAAATTACTCATATCTTCTTTTTGATCGCCCAAACACAGCAGCACCCCCGATCCAGTACACCCCTTCCAGTACAGTGTCCCCTCCGCCAGCACAACAAGTCCCATTTCAAAACTATGCAACAACTCTAAGAACTCTCCCAGCTGGCCAGAACTCACTGGGCTTTCCACACGACACGCTATCATTCGATGAGATACACAAACATGAACAAAGAGAGACTAGCCACCATCTTGTACCTCCGCCTCCTCCACTGCCTCAACAGACAGAAGCACCACATTTTAACTCAAAACAACACGAAATTAAACACAGTTGGCAGAAACTACTAAGAGAACAACAGCAACAACAAGATGAAGACTGGTCACCTCTCCCGCATTCCACTGAACCGGTCCCACCGGCCTATAATGAACATCGGCAACGAACTCATGCACAGTCACAAAAACATGAGGACCAAGCTGTAAGACCACAGGTGACGCCACAAACACAGACTGAAGGTCCTTTCAGGCCCAACACAAATCCTTATGGGGACGATGGAGGATTTGTAGGTGTTTTGTACAAGGATAACGAGAGAGGAGTCTCAGACAGGCCAAGGTTAAACCCTGACTTGTATACCAAGTTGCCATCCACAGTTGCACCAACCTACAGTAGCCAACAACATAGGCACCAAAACAATGAATATCTGAGACCTCTTTCCACAAGTCAAAATATAAGACAACCGAACATTCCAAACGAGAATCTCACTGAAAAACCACACAGGAATGTGCAGAGACCTCAAAATCAGGCGCCTGCACACACTACGTCAAACACCCGGAATGTCTTCCCTGCTCAAAATGATGGCAGTCAAGCATTTGCACACACTACGTCAAACACCCGGAATATCTTCCCTGCTCAAAACGATGGCAGGCAAGCGTTTGCACACACTACGTCAAACACCCGGAATGTCTTCCCTGCTCAAAATGATGGAAGTCAAGCGTTTGCACACACTACGTCAAACACTAGAAATGTTTCCCCTGCTCAAAATGATGGCAGTCAAACTTTTGCAGTGCAAAATCATGATGTGGTCCTTCATAGTGACACAACTTCCACCCCATATCAAGAATATGAGAGTGTGAAGTTGCCAGTGCAGAGTAGTGGACAAAGTTACAAACCCGGTAAACCGCAGACAAATGACTACCAGGAAGAGGTATATGACGACAGGAGGCCACAAAATTATGATGATAAATCGTATTATGATGACGAGGTTTTGGAAGAGGAACGTCAGCGATTTGAAAGGCCAGAGACGGTGAGAAGGCCAGAAACGAATTCAGGGTCTCAGAACTACAATCGAGGTAATACACAAGTTGAAACGAGGTATAAAGATGAGAGACAGCCATATTATAAAGCAAGCCAAAACGAAAAACCACCTCAAAGCTATAACAGGGAGCCTCAAAGACAATCATCTTCTGAGGAAGCTTATGAAGGAAATCATGACAGTCAAAAGTTACCACACAGAGAACAATCAACATCCCAAAAAGAGTCTTCGTCAAATGAGAAGAGGCCAACAAATCAAGATGAAGACGCACATGTTGAAACAGTAACAGAAGACAGATTTCCATCTCCACCGCCGGAATTTTTTGAAGATCTCAATAAATACAAAAATTTTGAAAATCCTTTTGCAAATCTGGATTTTGATTTTGATGAGTATTTAGACAAATTAAGAGGGAAGCAAAGTTCATCTAGTCAAGAAAACCCTTCTACTGTTAGAGGGAATAATAATGAACATTCAGAAGTGAATTACTATCAGACTGAAAATGACAGTATTAAATCAACTACACAACAAAATCCAGTTACAACAGATGAGGTAACGACAACAAGGAGACCAAGGATACGGCAACGACCAAGAACTACTCAGTCTACTAGGCTCAAACCAAGGAAGAGGCCAACTCAGACGCATACAACTGAATACATCAAAGAATATTATCCTCCTCAGAACTCAGAGAATGTTTACAATCAGGATGTATCTGAAGGAAAAGAAACACACAGGGAAGAGATTGAAAATCAGAGGAAAAACAATCAAGGAAAACCAGACAGTACAAACATTGAAATTGCACAGGATGTTTTTGAGAAGGACCAATCAACCAGCACAACACGAACACCATATTCTGGAGTAGCTACAGCAGTTCATCCTGCCAACCCGAATCCACTAACAGTGCCATTTTACCCTGGAGAAGATGGTAATTTTTATGCTAATCCTGTTCATATACATTCTCAAAGGCCGGAAGAAAATCAAGCAGAAGGCCTGAAGGTCCATGACACTGCCACTTTGTCACCAGAAGATACGTATTACAAATACTCTCTAGAAGAAGAAAACGCAGCTCTTTATTCGTCAGAAAGAAATCCTCTCATAGTTAGTACAACCCAGCCTCATGCTCAAAGAGTCAACAATCAAGAGTCTACAGCTGTCCCAGCAATCAATAGCAACGCTCATTCACTACACCCGATCTTAGAAGTTGTTACAGTTCCCGCTCAAACTTCGAAACCTCCACGAAGAGGTCCTCTAAGAAGACCAGAAGAAAATGTAGAAAGATTTCCGCAGAATTTTGACCATGATTACACCACAAAATCTGCTGTTGATGTCAAAGTTCCAAAGAATTCTTATTATGAAGACAGTCTGTATCATCAACAAGAAGTAACGACACAATCTCATACCAGAGAGAAAGTAAATGCACCGACTGCTACTCCATTACCATCTTCAATACGGGAACAACCACACCCCTTCACAGCAACTACAGCAAGTAGTAACATTTATAAGTACCACGATTCTTTTAACCCTTCAACCGAACTAACACCCCCCAAACCACTTGTAGAGCCAGTGGTGTTCTCAACCAAACCAAAGAAAATAGGTCAGTTACATAATCAAGGATTGGTTGAAGAAAATGATACTATCAAGCCACTTAGGAATGAGAGAATACCAGAAAATCATAGGCCAATAACCACAACTACCTACACTCCAACAATTCCCTCAACAACAACGATGACATCAACAACAACCGAGTATCTTACCACAAGTAGTACAATACAATACGACAGTTGGGACAGTCTTAACAACTGGCAGAGCACAACTCCATATCAAAAGGGAAATATAGATGTTGAGCTTACAACTCCAACACAACCCAATTATAAAATATCAGATAAACCCACAGGGCAAAGGTTTAACTCAGATGTAGAACTCACCACATCAGCGTTGCCAGATTATACTACTGTAAAACTACCCACTACACATGTCAATCATAAAACAACTACACCTATTATATATGCCGCAATACAGACGAGTACCCGACCGTCAAATGAGCTTTTAGATTCAATTTATGATATAGCGAAAACAATGTTCCATCCACAATCTGATGTCGCGATTCCACCACATCAGGCAGGAGAAAACGTATATTTTGAACCTAGTTCTGAACATGCAAATCAAAATCCGGTCACAGAGTTTGTCCTTGTCCATCATGCAAACGGCACTTCCACTACAATCCCAACCACCACTCGATTAAAACCAAGGCGTCGAAGGCCAATAAACAAAACACCCAGACCCTTTTCAAACCCTAATGCCGAATATACGACATCTAATATTGATCTGAGTGACCATACCACACCTGAAACCTATACAATACGCCGTAGGCCATCCAAAGATCATCCCAGTTCGCACACAAGACATAGAGTTCGCCGACCACAAACAACTCCTCTGCCAAGTACTTCCGTCACCCCCTCTCTACCTTCTAATGACGTAGACGTCACATTCAGTACTACGGTGAAATCTCCTTCATACACACGGAGCAAACCACCGGTGACGTCACGACGTCAGAGACGTCCGACCAAGACAAGGATCAACCTGACTTCAACCGAGGCACAAGCAGACAATGACAAGAGCGAATCGTTCGATAGACCACTACAAGATAATGCCAACAGACTGAACAGGAAACCACTGCCTGAAAAGGATAGCATCGCACCCACTTCACCACACAGGTACAGTAGATGTAAGCTGCAACAACTGTGAGATAGTCTCCACTTTGTCTACAGAATTTCTGGGTATAGAAATGGAAATGTTGTCTGTTTTATCAGGTTTTCTAAGTCGTTTAAAATATTATCAGTGTGTCCAGGGGTGGGCAAAATACTGACATCCCAGTATTTTAAATACAAATACAAAATACTTTTATCTTAATTGCTTTATTTTATGACACTTCATCAATTGTAGTGGTTATCTAGTATCTGAGTGAGATTAAGGTGATAATCGATTATAGCGAAGAAGGTGAAGGGTCGCATGTAATCCGGTAGACAGTCTGAACATTATACGATTATCTTTTCAGGATCACACATATCAAGCTGTCTTGCTTACAGCAAGAAGCCCTTGCCCTTCAAGGGATTTTTCGGGCTAATATTATTATTATAAATTTATTTTAAAGTTTCTCAATCATATGATTTATCATTTTTGCATATTATTATTTGCTAATACATCTTACAGAAGAAAATTTATGATCCATGTTGAATCTTTCGTACACTACTTTTAACACTTGAATATAAATAATTGATTAAATGGCGATCTTACTCGTGTTGTGTAAAGCTACGGTTTGGCTACGGCGATCTTCGCCGACGATCATCACTGGCGATCTTCGCTGGGATTCTGTCCCATTGATTTGAATGTGCATGGTTTCTTTACGGCGATGAACGTCAACGAACGTCGCTGGGCTCGACGAACATCGTCGGTGTTTGCCTTGGAGGCAAAAACCTGGCGATCATCGCCGAGAAACCAATTGTAAAATTACAGTAGGTTATGAATTAAATCATTTAATAACATGTGATTTATACATCATATATACCATAATGGCGGTAAAACAGAAATCTTTCTGCAATTTCTCCACTAATGAAGATGAGATATTAATTGATTAAACACAAATCCCCGTTCGACATGAGCCAATAACAAATCTATATTTTGCAAACTGTTATTACAATTGAGTAAAGTGATTCATAATTGAAGGATACACACACGATGCGGCAGATTTAGCTACTGAAGCAAAAGTTAGAGTGTGAAATAGTAAGTGAAGTGGAATTCCGAGCAAAGGAGAGAAGTGCAACAACCTCCTCACATTATTTCTTTTATTTGTAACATTATTTCCTAAATAAATGCTCCTAAATGAAAAAAATAACATTGTAAAAAGTAAAAATAAAGTGTTTATATAATTAGTTTTTACTTTAAAGTTATGCTTATCTTTCAGTTGGGCTTATTGTTTGTGAATAAATTTTGTGGATAATCTTACAATATCATTTTCAATTGAACTTAAGACAAAATGAAATTGTTCGGAAGAAAGTCTGAAATATTCCTTAAAATTGGTGGGTTAATTTTCAAAATGTCTTTATCAGTGAATTAATAAACCCCTCTGTATATCTATTTCTAAACGCGACATTAACTGCCGGTACTTTAAAGATCCGTACTTGTTTTTCAAGGCAAAACTTATATTAGAACGTTATCATATTGTCATCCACATATACTATCAGCTGATCAGACATGGTCAACTATATAAAACAATTTACTATCGATCTACGGAGTTCGCCTGTAAAGAAACCACTCTCTGACGATGACCGCTGGTGATTTCAATCGTCGGCGATGTTCGTTCGACGAAGATTGTCGTAGCCAAACCGTAGCTTAAGCATGTGCAGCTTACACCTGTTTCGGTGCTTCTTCACACTATCCTCAGACCCTACTAGATCTCGGCGTCATCTTGAACTTCACTGCCAAACATAACTAATACTAACCACACATACAATAACATAAATACAGACATGGAAATCCTACACACACAACCCAAAAACCAAAAACTCAACACACTAGAACAATATGAAATATACAGACACACTAAAAAACACCCTAATCAAATTCTCAACACACAGATCAATTTCAGAACACACACACTATTTGACACCACATTTCTACACTTTTCAACAATCGAATGCACCCACACAACAGGCAGCGAAGTTCGAGATGACGCCGAGATCTAGTAGGCTCTGAGGATGGTGTGAAGAAGCACCGAAACAGCTGTAAGCCGCACATGCTTACACAATTAACACGAGTAAGATCGCCATTTAATCAATTATTTAAAATTTATTAATGTTTTCACCTATACGGCATCATCAGATATTGAAAATGTTACAACGAAATCTAAACGTAAGTCAATAACATAATCACAGTAATAAGCATAACAATGATTTAAATAATTGATCATGAATTATATGTAATCAAATCTGATATTGGTGTGAGAAATGCTCAATTTGACTGGTTTGTGTAGTTTCACCAACTTGCCGGAATGAATGAATGAATGCCGCACCCATTCCACACACACAACAAACCAAGAATCTGGTGAACAATCATATATAGAAGATTTTCAACAAATGTGTTGCATATAAGACATACACTATTACAACATTTTAATAGTAACATCAGTAATACTTGCATAATATCACGTAGAATCTGTCTCACACAGACAATAAGTACAAATATTTCAAATATTTTACATTTTATCAATTTTAACAATTTTTATATACATACTAGCTGAAATCACCCATCGTTGCCTGTGTTTTCCTTTCTGCTTCTATTTTTAATTAAACTGGTTGTTAGGCTTTTCGGAAATCTCGGAAATCCAACTACAGACACCCAAAACGAATTGTCTTTACTAAGCTTTACTCATCCCTAAAAGATGAATCTTTCCATAGCGTCACATATATGAATTAATGAACTTCTTAGCCAAATGCCTGCCAGGGTTAACTCAATTTAAACAGCTCTAGATCAGGCATCGAAAAGAAAACATTTCGTCATGTGCCTTACGTTCAACTGTTTTTAATATATATTTATTTGTTTTTGTTTATTTATTTATTTATTTACTTATTTATTTATTTATTCTGATATAGTTAAGGCCATTAAGCCTTCTTCCACACGGCCAGAAATACGAATAAAATAATAGAAAATCAAACTATAAACAAAGTAAAAGCAAACGAAAATATATACAGGCTACAGCCACACAACCTAGATTGTCTAGATTTTGGTCTTCATGATGTATCAACAATGTTTTTAATTTCGTGTTATTTTTCCACGGCCTCATGGAAGTCGATGTTGAATACACCAGACAATAATAAAGAACAATTGACTGTATAAGATTGCATTTTAATATTGTACATGATGTTTGATCGTATTTATTTTTATTTTTTATCTTTTTAATTAATTCAACGTCCATTTGTCCGATTTTAATGTAGCCTATGTTCTTCTCCTGGTTGTGAAGGTTAAATGTGGAAGCTTTGGCAAGTGTCGGTGAAAGCGTGCAGATTTGTATAGAGTACATACTTTTTGAGTTATTACCATCATTTGAACACTTGAATTGAGAACTATGCTATCTGAAAGTGTTAAAACTCTAAAAATTTCCTAGTGGGACATAAATGCACATTGTTGTGCCATGATTCTCTGATTTGCCATATAGAATGGAAAACTTTAAATGGCTCTACTGAAAAATCTCTATTTTTGAGATGTAATAGTCTCGTTCTGAGCCATCAATACAGATATACAGTACATACATACATACATAGCCACATTGACTTTTATATATAAGACAATAGCGACATTCAACAATATGTAACATGAGTTCTATGTATTATTTTAATGTACCGAAGTACATATGAGTTCTATGTAATTTACATTCATATTTATATTTCATATTTTTACTTTTTGGCAAGTCGGCAAAACTACACAAATCAGTCAAATTGAGCATTTCTCACACCAATATCAGATTTTATTACATGTAACTCATGATCAATTATTTAAATAATTGTTACGCTTATTACTGTGAATACCTTATTGACTTACGTTTAGATTTCGTTGTAACATTTTGAATATCTGATGATGCCATATAGGCGAAAACGTTAATAAATTTTCTTCTATAAGATGTATTAGCAAATAATAATTTGCAAAAATGATAAATCATATGACTGAAAAACTTTAAAATAAATTTATAATCTTGAACTGATTTATCTGAAAAAATAAAAAATGAATTGTACGATACTAATATTATGTTTGTCAGTCGATTTTGCATTCCAATTGATACGAGTTTCCTGGGTTCAAACTCATCCTAGGGCGATGGATTTTTAAGGATCCCAAATTCCTCAGCATAATATTCATGGAAAGAAAAGTTGGAAAAAACTCTTCCTCTAAATGAGAGGGTTGCAGGTAAAAATTTACTGACCATTTTTCGCTCTCACAGAAATTTGGAGGCAGCAGAATGGACACAATATATGAGTAATTTCGAGGGAAAAATTGTTCCGGAGCCGGGTATCGAACCCGGGACCTTTGGTTTAACGTACCAACGCTCTACCACTGAGCTACTCGGGAACTCTAACCGACACCGATCCAATTTTTCCCTCTATATCCACAGACCTCAAAGTGGGCTGACAACCGTCAAGCAACCAACTTCGAGTGCACACTAACTCCGTGTGACTTAAATTGTGGTTTTCTGTTAACGAACAGTGACGTGTATTATGCAAATCAAGATTTCAGGTATAACTCCCTGTAAAGTTGATTTGAATAATTTCGGAGCCGGGTATCGAACCCGGGACCTTTGGTTTAACGTACCAACGCTCTACCACTGAGCTACTCGGGAACTCTAACCGACACCGATCCAATTTTTCCCTCTATATCCACAGACCTCAAAGTGGGCTGACAACCGTCAAGCAACCAACTTCGAGTGCACACTAACTCCGTGTGACTTAAATTGTGGTTTTCTGAATGAACAGTGACGTGTATTATGCAAATCAAGATTTCAGGTATAACTCCCTGTAAAGTTGATTTGAATAATTTCGAGGGAAAAATTGTTCCGGAGCCGGGTATCGAACCCGGGACCTTTGGTTTAACGTACCAACACTCTACCACTGAGCTACTCGGGAACTCTAACCGACACCGATCCAATTTTTCCCTCTATATCCACAGACCTCAAAGTGGGCTGACAACCGTCAAGCAACCAACTTCGAGTGCACACTAACTCTGTGTGACTTGAATTGTGGTTTTCTGTTAACGAACAGTGACGTGTATTATGCAAATCAAGATTTCAGGTATAACTCCCTGCAAAGTTGATTTGAATAATTTCGAGGGAAAAATTGTTCCCGGCTCCGGAACAATTTTTCCCTCGAAATTATTCAAATCAACCTTACAGGGAGTTATACCTGAAATCTTGATTTGCACAATATATGAGTGTCCAAAATGCGCGCGTCTTTACCTGTCCTCTACTTGTAAGTCATATAGTATCATCCATGGAAACGACATGTATTCCAAAACAGATTTAGAAGAAATATCAATAAATATACCACGAAATCAGGAAATTAAAAGAAAAATGTTACAAAAACTGTTTTTTCTATTACCATTTACATTTTCAAAACCCTTTAATTCTGTAGACAAGCAATAACGTATTTTGGAGAACTGAATGTTTATTAGAATATGACTTGAGTGATGATAATGTTGAGTCTTAAGTCATAAATGCATCATGATTTTGGAATTATGAGATTATTAACAATAAATTTATTCACAGGGTGGAACCTAGTGTGGCCCCGGTAACATATGTCCAGCAGCAACCAGCAGTTCAGGCACCAGCAAGCCAAAACGTGTATAATAATTCCCAGCGTTACGACCCCACCAACTATGACCCCTACTACAACCTGTATGACGAAGATGTGGAGCTGTACAGAGATGTCGGTAAGTCAAAATGTCTAGAAACTACTCAAATTATTCCTTCAATTAGTTCCTTTTCCCTTGGAGATATGTAACTCTCCAATAGTTATTTATGATACAAGTTCGTGAAGGTTCTCTTTTTGGCACGAGTGTAATGTTTGTAAAACTCGGCCTCCCCTCGTTTCGCAAACACACAAGGGCCAAAAAGATAACTTTACGAATGTGTATCATACAATGTTTTTTCTAAGATTTACATTAAATAAATTTTTCAAGTTGGAGAGGTTATAAGACATGACTGTCTAAACTCAGAACCATAAGAAGTAAGTATTCATGGAATGACAACCTGTTTTATTTATGATCACGATTTCATGGCCGTCTAAACCGGCCATAATCAACAAAGCGGTTAGAAAAAGTTGAATGCTATATCTTGCTGCAATGACTATTACATATTACGGGCTAAAATATAAATATAAATTTGTTACTTATTTGTGTTATGTGTAATATTTACATCACGAAAGATCGAAGTAATGCATTAATTTCTTACTGGATTAAATTTGTACAGTGAATATTACACTACATTTTCTTTGGCAGGGCGTAAAATAAATAGTAGTACATAAAGTGATTAGTACTTACTATTTTTTACACGTTAGTATTTTAAAGGCTCACAGCAGTGGGTAAAATACAACTTAACGCACTATTGTAGAAAAATTATTTTCTGGTATTAATGTCGGATGTGGGAATCATTTATTCTTAATTTTTCATTTTCATCAATCAGAATTAGTGCGCATACTTCTTCAACACCCAGTACTCTCCACTTGACATGTAAATTTTTGTTTTGTAATTTATTATTATTTCAGACATTTTGTTGTTGATATTTAAAATATTTTTTGACAGCCAGTCCTAAAAGTAGAGCTCTTAAATGTTCAGCAAGCATATTAAAAATAAACTGCTATATGGTATAATATCTGTCTAATAACTTCATTTATGATTTTGACCCTTCTTGTTTTCTTTTCTATGTTTCTTAAAACTTTCATTTCTCTTGCCTACTCCATGTCTTTCTTTGTCATGGTCCAGGTCTCAGCACCATACATAACTACAGGCATGTAATAACATTTATACATCATACTTCTGATTTCTTTTCACACATCCCAGTTCCACAAAACATGTTTTACTGTGTTATAAAATTTAGCACCCATCCAGTCCTATTAGTGATTCTTGTTGAATTTTTCCTGTGTATGAAATCCTGCTTACTAAATAATCTACCCATTTATAAGAAAGGAAACAAAAAACTATGTGAAAATTACAGGGGTATAAGTCTTCTCAATTCTGGATATAAGATCTATACAGCCATAATCAAAAATAAACTATCACATCTTTACGAAGACAAAATCACTGAAGAACAGAATGGATTCCGAAAAGGAAGATCATGTTGTGACAGCTATTTCACCATGAAGATTTTAATTGAAAAGCACAGAGAATTTAATATTCCAACCCACTTAGCTTTTATTGATTTCATAAAAGCTTTTGATAGAGTTGATAGAAATAAACTTTTAGAGATTTTACGCTATGATCATGTGCCAAACCAAATCATTCTCTCCATTTATAATTTATATCAACAAAATGAAATTGCCATAAGAACTGAACGCGGAACTACTAGCTGGACTTCCATCAACCAAGGTGTTAGACAAGGGTGCGGTCTTTCCCCTCTGTTGTTTATTATATATATGAACCATATTTTATACATTTGGAGGCAAAGTCATCATGCTGGAATTCAAATTAATCGAAACACAGTTCTCGATACACTACCGATCAGGTTATTATCGCTAAAACAGAGGATGCTTTACAAAGAGCCATTTATAATTTGCAAATAATCGCCTCTGATTTCAATATGGAAATCTCAAAAGAGAAAACAAAAGTCATGGCATTTTCGGGAGAGAACCCAATTCCAAGTAAGATCATGATAAATAATACTTTAATTGAACGTGTTAACTCATTGAACTATTTAGGTTATAACCTCTCTTACATCACTGATGAAGATATGTCAAACAAAATATCTAAATTTATAAAAATCACTGGCGTAATTAATGCCGTCTTCAAATCCTCCCATGTTCAGAAACATACAAGGCTAAAGGTATATAAAACACTAGCTCGACCGGTCCTCACTTATGGTAGCGAGGCATGGACAATCAGAAAAGCTGATGAGCAAAGGCTGACGACAGCGGAAATGAGGTTCATGAGACGAACAGCGGGATGCTCTTTGCTGGAACACCGTAAAAATGTGGACATATTGCAGGAACTCAAAATGGATCCTATAGTTAATTTTGTTCAACAATATCGACTTCAGTGGAAAAAACATGTCGAAAGGATGGATCGCACTAGATGGCCTAAACAGATTCTTACTTATGTACCAAGAGGAAAGAGGAAATTGGGAAGACCACGAAAGCGCTGGCATGAGACCGTAACAGATCCTGTAGGGTCTAATACGTGAGGGATATGATGATGATGATGACTTCTTTTATTTTATACTGAAAGTTAAACTGAAAATGTTTAACTCTATCTAATATTTTCATTTCCATTACTTAATCTATATCATTTACTGATCTTAATAATTTCATATCTGTAATGTAAACAAAGGGTTCCTGTTCTAAAGAAATTCTAATACATCCCTCATTTCTAAACTATGTTGTCATATACAGCAGACTACAGTCAATACAACGGCAACCAGGGAAGTAGGCAGACCAACGCCAATAGCAACAACCAGCAACCAGCGTACAGAGGACAGAGTCCTTACAAGCAGGCCCCTCAGGCACCGCCCCAAGAACCACAGAGGAACGCGGCGTATGCCCAGCCCAGCTACAACAACCAGCAGGATGTGTACGTGCAGAACATCGACCCTCAAGAGTACAACGAGAACTACAACACAGCTGTGAGTAGTACACAACATATTTCAAGCCACTGACTTGTACAACGTAGCTTCGACAGTCTATATTATACAGTGTGTTTCAGTGACTGCGTTACAAACTTTAAGGGGCAGCAGAGGTGATCAATATGAACAATTTCCATTTAGGAACTGAGGGCCGACCTTGGGAGTTGTGGGGCCCAACTGGAAACATTATTTGGCCAGAATCTATCCCATTAAATAACATTTATTATAGACATAGGCCTATCTCTACTATACAATGAAAATCAATCAAGAAATATTTTATTTCGTGTAGAGCTGTAGACAGTTTTTCGCATCCTTTAGTTTTGTTGCTAATTTCTAGTTTGTCCCTTACTCAATTGTTTAATTTAATCAATCAAAATATTTATTAGGAAATACATGTGATTTAAAGAAAATTAAGTGTACAAATAATATGTTGATTATCTTTAGATAGTCTAGATAGTTAGAAAATCGCCTGGTTTAAGGTCTGGAAAATGGCTTAATGAAAATATTACATTTATTGTTAATCCATGCTGAATCTTTCGTACATTACTTTTAACACTTGAATATAAATAATTGATTAAATGGCGATCTTACTCGTGTAAGCGAAGTTGAGATGACGCCGAGATACAGAAGGCTCTGAGGATGGTGTCAAGTAGCACTGAAACAGCTGTAAGCCGCACATGCTTACATAATTAACAGGAGTAAGATCGCCATTTAATCAATTACTTATTTATTTTTAATCGAAATAGAAAAATTAAGAACAGAAGTATTAGGAAATAATTTATATTTTTATTTATATTAATTCTGAATGGCGGCCGGGTAGCTCAGTTGGTAGAGCAGCTGGCTACGGACTGGAAGGTCCGGGGTTCGATCCCAGGTGGTGACAGGATTTTTTCTCGTTGCCAAACTTTCAGAACGGCCCCAAGGTTCACTCAGCCTTCTATAAAATTGAGTACCGGGTCTTTCCCGGGGGTAAAAGGCGGTCAGAGCGTGGTGCCGACCACACCACCTCATTCTAGTGCCAGGTCATGGAAAGCATGGGGCTCTACCTCCATGCCCCCCAAGTGCCTTCATGGCATGTTACGGGGATACATTTACCTTTTTTTATTAATTCTGAATATCACTTAACATGAATAGATAATAAAATAGCCTATTATTATCACTGCCTTTAATGTGAGAAATTATCTTCTTCTGGAAAGTCTTTTTTCAGGATTTTTTCTAAGTTTAAATTCATGCTAATTTCACATTCAATCGACATAATTACCACATAATGCAAATGCTTTTGCTACACTGATCAGTTTAAGAATGGAAAAACTCCTTTCCCCCAATGCCAGAGTTGCTGGGAGTGTGACGAAAATCCGAAGGACAATAAATAAATTTGGAAATGCAATAGATCTATTGTTGCAAGCAAGAAACTGAGGCATTTTTCTGGGGTTTTTAATCTCAGATGGCAGAACTGATTTCTGTGTCAGTTTCTTCACGAAGCATGTAGCCATCTGTATCAGCCACTTTTATGTTATTCACTTACTTTCCTGTTCTAGCTCGTCAGTGCCACTTTCCAGGTCAACTGCGCATTTTCTTATAGTAGGCTACTTTTAGGTGTGGGGCCTGATTGGGATAAATCAGTCCAATCGGCTTAAAGTCGGCCCTGTAGGAACCCATGTCTAGAAACATTCCATTTGTTAGTTACAAGCCTTGATATGTACAGTTTAGCATCAAACTCAAGGCATCTTTCTGAAATTTTATTATAAACTCCTTGCAAGAATTAAATTTTTTCCTCTCCTGTAAAATTTAGAACTTATATGTTGAAATATTTTTGCTCGGTTTAGGCCTGTGTGCTTCTTTATTGCATTTTTAGCATCATCTTTGAGTTGTTGTTGTTTTCTAATGCCAGGTGTTTGACAATAAAGTCATTTGACCTCTTGCACTCCAATATTTTTCAAAGATATTATCATGGTGAGGCACTGAAGCACAGATTTTGAGGATCATTGGAGTGAAAATGGCAAGTTGTAGGCGATTTAAGTGAACACCATATTTTAACGTTTTGGTGGCTACTTCATTCACACACAACCCCCAGAATGTCTGGAGGACCACACCTGCTGTTGGTCGACGGGTCCATTGGACCTAGCTGGGAGATCTTGTTGATCACCAGCTTTCCCTCCTTAAGCCACTGGAGGACGATTTTAGTGCCATAGCAGGTCAGCACTAGGAACAGAAAAGTAGAAAGAGGAGGAAGGAAAGTGAAATGAACCCCTAGGCCTCGAATGCTCTAATGCCGTCGGGGTCGAAGAAAGTAAGAGTTCAGTCAGAGGACTGGATAGGATAGGGTAAAGAGGGAATTAGGTATTGAATAGAGGAAAATTATACCAAATTCAGTCAATAACTCATCAAGCTGACCAGTGCTAATTGATGAGTAGCCCCTCCCTTTAGTTCAGCTTGTAAAATCATGCTTACTAACAGCTGCACCACGGGAAGGTAGGGATGGGACATTGGGTATTTGTCCAGGTTGGTTCCTTAAAGCCTTCAATGGGAAGGATTAATGGCTCTCCCCCCTGTATCCGACAGATACCCTTTTGCAGCCATCATCTTTGAGTTTATTCAGACATCGGACGGTTTCCATGCTCTCCTCTAGCATCTTCTAGAATTTCTAGAGCTTTATCATATTTAAACTTTTCTTGGAGTTTTTACAAACGTCTGGGAATAATTTTATATTTAAACTGACAGATCATATTTGGTTCAAAATATCGTCGGATTCACCTATAGTTCTACAGTTCTATTTATTTCATCTGATATACACTGTGTCCGGGACAAAATTTACCAATAAGAAAGTTTAATAACTCGCGTAATAATGGAGACAGGAAAATGAAATTTGCGGCAAATGAAAGAAGGACATTTTAAGTTTTATGTGTGATGCTGGCAACATTTGGTCATTGTTGTTGACATAGCTGTAATTAAAATGGCGTTCACAGTGCAACAAAAAGTTCAATGCTGCTATTGGCTTGCCGAATTCAAGTATCCGAAGATAGTGGAGTGAAGATTTAGACAACAGTGGCCTGAGAAGCAACCACCAGATAGGCACACAATAACAACTTGGCATAGAAAGCTTCTTGAGACCGGTTCTCTTGTAGAGAAAACACCACGCGGGAAGAAAGTGACAGAAGCGCAAGTCGACAGAATTCAGCAAGCTTTCCAACAGAGCCCGTGTCAGTCTGTTCGCCGTGCCAGCAGGGAACTTGCAATTCCAAAGTCAACTATCCACGATGTTCTGCACAAGAGGTTACGTCTGCATGCATACAAGATTCAATTGGTTCAAAAGTTGAAACCAAACGACTTTCCTGCATGATATGATTTCGCTAGTGACATGCTGTTGAAAATTGATATTGAAAATGGATATCTGCAGAAGGTCGAGTTTAGTGATGAGTACACCTTCCACGTCTGTGGGATCGTCAACAGGCATAATTGTCGCATCTGGGGATCAGAAAATCCGCATGTAGTGAGGGAATTGGAAAGAGACAACCCTAAGATTAATGTTTGGTGCGGACTTACACATGAAACTGTGATTGGACCGTTCTTTTTTGTGGAAAACACTATCAATGGAAATGTGTATCTTGATATGCTGCAAAATTAAGCCATTCCTCAAATTCCACAAGGTGGACCTACAGCATGGCCTCCCAGATCCTCAGACCTAACACCACTGGACTTCTTTTTTTGGGGATACATAAAAGACATTGTGTACAAGACTGTAGTGGCAGATTTGGAGGATCTGCGTCGGAGAATTGTCGCTGCTTGTGCAACTGTCACTCCAGAGATGTTACGAAACACATGGCAAGAACTTGAATATTGCCTGGACATCTGTCGTGCTACAAGAGGTGCACACATAGAAGTTTATTAGTGGTCATTGGAAACTTTGTAAGTCCCTTTGTCAATTCCCGCAAACAGCATTTTCATTCATCAATTATTTGGTGAGTTATTAAACTTTCTTATTGGTGAATTTTGTCCCGGACACCCTGTATTAGCAAGATTGTCAATTCTGTTAGCAATATCCATTTGAAAATTTAAACTCAAAGAAGGTACAGGGACTTAACTCTATGTTAAATGAATGTTTCAAAATATATTCTTTTTTTTTAATGACAGACTGATGATCAAGCACAATATAATCAACAAGCTGCAGCTAGACAGCCCAATAAGTCGCCAACTCGGTGAGTGATAGAACTTCAACACCTTTTAAAATTTATATGCATGTCAAACTGAGGCCATGGGTGATGTTGTACATGTGTTTTGTGGTTTTATATTGGAAGGGTGCGAAGATTCATAATTAAGGTGACAACATGAAACTTATATGCTAAATAAAGAGAATTTTCCACTATGTACAACTTAATTATACAGTGAGCTGATTCTTAATTAACAATATCTAGCTTAAGTTACTTCAGTAAAGAATACCGGTATTTAATGTTAATGAAGTTACTATGTAGTGTTACAATTAATTTAATATTCAAATACCGGTACCACATGCAGAAGTTATTATATTTATGGTTAAAAAAATTGAAGAGAAAACCACATTAATTGTAAATCTTCAAGCATGTATGTTTTTGTTTACATTGTATTAATTTAATTAATTTTGAGTGCAGCAATGATGTTGGATTGGTATGGGGTTAATGATAATGAATAATGGTATGGTATAATTATTTGAACATTTATTTCACAGGAGCTGAAGTCTACGGAGTATAAATATACTGTCATTTTAATATTGTATGGCAACTTCAAAGGCCCTTCAAGATATGTTGAAAGATATTGCTTCTTCAAAAATTGATTCATACATTTATATAAACTGTAAATAATATTCATTTACACATATTTACACATATCTACACTTACTATAATTTTGTTCCCGGTTGCGGCAAGTTACCCGGTTGAGGTTTTTTTCGGGGTTTTCCCTCAATCCAATATGAGCAAATGCTCGGTAACTTTCAGTGCATGGACCCCGGACTCATTTCACCGGCATTATCACCATCTCATTCAGACGCTAAATAACCTGAGCTGTTGATAAAGCGTCGTAAAATAACTTATTGCAATAAAAATAATTTTGTTAGAGTAGAAGTCAAACATCACACTAAAGCGAATAAACATCCCGAACTAAAAGAGTCCCAATCATTGCCTTCGTAATGATATAATTTACCATTACGAAGATCTTTATAGTAGACAGTGACTGCATTTCATTGAAAACCACAAGTGCATAAATGTAATCAATCAATCAATCTGTCGACCTGGTTGGCGAGTTGGTATAGCGCTGGCCTTCTATGCCCAAGGTTGCGGGTTCGATCCCGGGCCTGGTTGATAGCATTTAAGTGTGCTTAAATGCGACAGGCTCATGTCAGTAGATTTACTGGCATGTAAAAGAACTCCTGCGGGACAAAATTCTGGCACATCCGGCGATGCTGATATAACCTCTGCAGTTGCAAGCGTCGTTAAATAAAACATAACATTCATTAACATTCATTCAATCAATCTTCTTAACGTATCCAGCTGTTTGCTGACAACATAAAGTCCACTATAGTCCACTGTAGTCTATTCAGTTGTTGTTTTTCACGAGAAATGAGGGGTATTTTGATCGGTATTCGTTATAGATGCCTGTTGCTAGTAGCTAGAGTTGGGGTGTAGTGCATAAATGTAATAATAAAATACATGTTATTTTGCCTCTGAACTCTGGATCATAGAAAATGTCAGTCAGTTAGAGATCAGCAAACTTAGAGCTTTGATTCCTAATAAAATGATATTGGTGAGGACAATTCTTTTGGAAAAACTAATATCCATTACCAATTAAAGTAGGCCTACTTGTATACTTAATAAAAATAAATATAGAAGTAAAATAATGATTTCACGAACATATACTAGTGCTGCTATGCAATTTTATACGCATTTAATGCAGACACGTACTCTGATTTAAAGTAATTTTATGGAACTTCCGAAACGCATTTTGTTGATCTTTTTACGTCCATTTTTTTAGTAAAGATATTTAACTTGCGTAATCTGTGATATAAAGCAATGTTAAAATTTATTTTGAAAACATTTTTCCTCAAAACTCCCTTTTTTGCCTATAATAGAAGTGTAAATTTCGTAAAAACGTAAATTGTTTCAGACATTAATTACGAAATATTACGTATTAATAATACCGTCTGATGTTTAAGTCATTCCACAGTAGTGGAATAAGCGAAAACCCACTGGATACGAGAAATGTAGTGGTAACCCTAGCTTTGTGTTAGCATTGTGTAAACAACCATTTCTCTTGGTGTAGGGACAGTGATGGACTAGTTGAAGTGAATTTAGAGAAATCAGTAGAAAGAGAGAAAACCTAATAATAATAATAATAATAATAATAATAATAATAATAATAATAATAATAATAATAATAATAATAATAATAATCTTTTAATTGGTTATTTAACGACGCAGTATCAACTATTAGGTTATTTAGCATCGATGGTGTTTGGCGAAATGAGGTCGAGGAATCGCCATAGATTATCTGACATTCGCCTTACGGCTGGGAAAAACCTCGGAAAAAACCCAACCTAGTAATTAGTCCAAGTGGTAATCGAACCCACACCCGAGCACAACTCCGGATCGCAGGCAAGCATCTTAGCTAACTGAGCTATGCCAGTGGCCAATAATAATAATAATAATAATAATAATAATAATAATAATAATAATAATAAGTGAACTTACCTTTTCAAATAAGATGCTGAATTGTCTCTCATTCTATCCAAGATGTAGATCCACATGTTTTATTTTATTATAGGACACTTTAATTAAAGTTTATTTGTATAATTTCTTATTGCCAATTTCAGGTAATCATTTCTTTAGGGTTGTCTTGGTATAGACCGACTTAGCAGCATCTGAAAACAAAAATTGGATGGAATAAGATTAGGAGATTTTAGATGCCATAGTCCTTTATATTTTTGTGTACATTTTTACGTGTCTTTCTTAATCATGATATGATTTGTTTGTATTAAGGCTATGGATCTAACGTCTTTTACACCAATTAACTTGAAACTTTTAAATACATATTTCTTACAACGTGGACATTACATACATAAATTTTCACTTTGATATTCCAATTACTTTATTTATAATTAATTTTTTTTAATACTGAATTATAATTGTTCCAATTTTCAATAATTTTCCTTTAAATTTATATTTAATTTATTCCTGATAGATGTATGTAAAATATGACACATGCTTTTCATATTTTTTTCAATTACTTTTATATAAAAAAAAATATTTACCCTTTTAGTTGTTGATTTTCAATTTTTTAAACTTATCACATCCTCGGAACACATGGTGATTTGAATACTTTCAATAACAGAAGAAAACACATGTGTCAATTTATTTCAGATGCTTTTGTGAACTTCTTTACAAAATTTCGCTGAGATTGGATAAAAACTGCATTCATTAGAGCATATTGAATGTTACAAAATTTTAAAAATTGAAAAATTGAGAAAACGAGTATCAAAGTATAGCATGTATATTATATATACTATTGATATCCTTCCTTCCTTTACAGTTCTAACAAATACATTTTTCTCCTACATAACAGCGCGAGATATGAAATGAATGAAAAGTAAAATTAGTCGGAATGAAGAAAAAATTCTGTCAGAAAGACAGTTGAGTGTCAGTTTAAAGGGCTGCAGCTCCACGCACGCACTGGTCCCTTTAAATTCGTTCTGAAGGGCTTTAAATTGTCATAGGACCAAAATGAGCACAGATTTAGAAAACGAAACATTATTTTTTTTTAGAGTTAAAAATAAAATTTTCATTTTTTAATGGTTCTTTCGTTATTTTCACCGATTCATAGCCTTAATAAAGTCGCCAAAAACTGAAACTGGAATAGGCCTATCATAATATTATTTTATTTACATGTTTTGCAGATTTAAGGCTATATCTGTATTTAGGATTTATAGCTAAATGAACATTAAGTTCATACTTTACAAAAGTCATGAAGTTACTGTGATTTAAAACTGTTTTCATTTTGGAACACAAAGTTGAAAAATAGAAAAAAAACTCTGAAATTGAATTTCACGTAACAATCTGAATGGAAATAACAATTCTGTCTGAAAAAACAGGTGCAACATTAATATAAAACCCTTATGATCAGCTAATATGCATATTTATGACATAAACTAATAGTTTTATAATTAACCAAAGGAGTAATATCTTTCAATTCCTTTAAAATATTATTATCGAGACAGTACAGACGCAAATAAGAAATAATGAGTTTGGACAAAAGAACTGAAATAATTACATAAAGATTTAAGAAAAGCTATATAACAGTACTGGTAAATACAAATACAATCAACAATTCTTGAAAATGTTTCAGAAATACCGTTTACACATTTTGATTTTAACTTATTAATTAAGATAAAACTGATTTATCAGTTAAAGTTTATAAAATTGTTCTTGCTTTTAAGTACTGTATTTTAAAAAATGTATTAAGATAATTATTAAAATCATATTTCACAGATTAAAAAAAATGACAGTCATGCATCTCATGAACGCATTACCATCCTCTTTTGTCCCTACTCATTATCCATGTTTTGTATAATAAAGCCTTTGAAGTTGGATAATGTATGACATGAATGTTATCAGCTTGTATTTGTTCCGGGCTTGATTTTCTCATGTGCAGCAGCGACAGGAATGAGTTGAATTTTGCTCCGCAAACATCGAGCACTACTTCAACAACCATTCCTCCTACCACAACAATCACCACAACTACCACGACACTAAGAACTACCACAGCACCATCAACCACTACTACCACTACCACAGTAGTACCGCCAAGGTATCGCTCTGAAATTTGAGCACGAAACACTTAAGTAAATTTAAAAAAAAAAAATTTAAATCTTGAAACGAATTTAAAATGTTGTCCCTCGTGAAAATATCAATTGGAGTTAATGTAGGTATAAGTAAAATCTTCCATCATTTAGTAGTTTTCAACATCACCAATTGTGGCATAGTTTTATTCATAGAACTTATAAATATAAATATAAAAAGTCTTATTCTTTATTTTTCATCACATTTACTGTAAAATTGATATGGTATCAATACTGTTTCTCATAAAAATTTTAAAGAACAATAAAACTCATTCATATTCATAAATAATTTTACAAATATTTTATCAAAAAAGAAAGCTACTTCTAGCCTTGTTTTTAACTTTGCTTTAGTATTTATTGTCAGTCAATAAGGGTTGGGAAGTTTATGAAGAGGTCCATTGCATTTCTGAAGATGACTCTCACGGAAGAGCGGATATAATAGCAATAAACAGGCAACAACAAAAGGCTATTATCATAGATCCAATTATATGCATGGAGAGAGATCTAAACCAAGCTCATCAGGTTGATCATGAAAAGAGGGCCATTTATGAACCTTGTATTCCCTACCTTAGTGCCAAGTATAACATCCCTCTCTTCAATTGGTCAGTGACAGTTTATTTTTTGGTGCTCGGAGTTCTTTACCAAAATTTACATATAATTTTTTAAAACAATTATCAATACCATTTTTTGAAATTCCAAAAATCGTCTTGCAAATTCTTAAAGATTCCCTGCAGATTATACAATTTCATTTATACCACTCAGAAGGTCTTGATTAAGGAGATGCTAATTTTATAAAATCTTTTATTTGTAAGTATAATTTTGAGGTCATCTTCTAAGATTTTATTTTATAATAATAGATAATCAACCGTGCTTAATTATTACATTTTATTTTTATAACAATATTCATATTTAATTAATTATATTTGATATTAATTTCCGGATCCTCGTGGTCATCCTTAATTAAGGCTGGACTATTTATTTCGCTCTCTCTCATGAGATTATAGTAATCTACTGGAAGAGAATCATTGTCATTTAAATTAATACTAACCATCAAATATGTATATGCAATTTGTTGAAAAATCACATACAGTAGAACTTGGTTATAATGACATCCAAGGGACCTTGAAAATTATGTTGTTATAAACGAGTGTCGTAGTAACCGAGATTCATATTATCAGTCTAGTGAGGTGGAAAATGAAAAATAATGAACATAATTAGGCTTATTTTAGATTTATGTATTCACTTTTAAGCATACCATGAACACAATAAAATACACGTACAATTATAAATACAGTATTCTGTATTAAAATAGTTTGTTCATTACTCACCAAACTTCTTTACTGAGGAGCGAGTAATCAGTCATTTTACTCTATTGTCTCCTACTTGCCCAATATACACTTTATAAATTACATTCTATGTTCATTATTTCAGTTGCAATTTCACTGCTCTCTTCTCTAGCTTCATAGAACATGTTCACAATTCTAATGGCTTCTAAAGTGTCACTCACTTCTTTTAGTGGCCATACTGCGTTAAAATGCGTGCACTTAGTGAAAACTTCCTGTTGAAACTGACCGCATGCAGGTACCATTAATACCGCATGAATTCGGGCAGGTTACAAGGGGATGGGGAATCTGCCTCGTCTATGATAGAAGTCAACAGTAAAGGATTTGCCAGATTTCAGCAAAATATTTCTTAAAATACTTTGGTTCTTAGAAAATTGTATTCCAAACTGAGGTTGAAAATGACGTTATATACGAGGTAGACACATATATGTTTGTCGTATTAAGCAAGGTAGAAAAGCATATGTCCTATGGGGAATTAGATGGGACTACAGAATATTTGATGTTATAGGCGAAGTGTCGCACAAAACGAGGTCGCTGTAATCAAGTTCTACTATATGTTACTCTGTGTATCACATTGTATCACATACATTGTTCCACTTATGTCTTAATATGGAATTTCAATATTCAATGTGAGCGAAATTTGTGAATTCCCACCATATAATTACTAAACATCAGATTAAAAATAACTACAATTTGTTTTAGAAGACAAGTAGTATTTTATGATCCCAACGCAACACAACAAATTCTGATGATAAATTCAAACAATATTGTCTAAGCTATATGTGCACTGAATGTATTATAAAATATGACGTAGATTCATATATAAACCTAGAAAAATTTTGGCTACATTTATATTACCTATCTTTATTTTAAAACTTATTTCATTATGTTCATACTCTTAACATACCTTTCGTTAACAATTTTACTTTATTCGAACATTTCATTCACGATTCACTCTTTCTTCACTCATTACCTTCATGGAACTTCACATTCAATATTCATGAATTTTCTAAATCTGTAAAAGCAATTAGGTCTATCAAAATAGTTTCACAAAACAATTCCGTGACTTAACTATCTCTGCATTACAATAGACCTACATGAAAGTATATTTAAACATAATTATAATATATTATTATGAATGCTTTCTTGTATTTGCAATTCCATTACCCTAAATTGCAGAGAAAATCTCATAAATGCTCTCTTAGATACTCTAATAAAAAAAAGCTTAAAAATGTGTGATGATTTTTTGCACCATCTGATAATTTGAATAGAAGTGTTACATTTTATATGCCTAAAAAATTTCTTCCATCCCATTCCACAAATCAACCATCAGCACTAATTATAAATTTTCATAAAAGAATTCCATATGCTTCTATACATTGTTAAGTTTCTGCAAGATGATGGAAGTTAATGCTTTTATCACTAAAGCCTCCAACTTAATAGTTTTCACCAGGGACTCTAAAATCCGAAATTTAAGGAACTTACTTTCCTTTTGTATAATTGTTCCTTTATTAATCATACAGTCTTATCTAATTTCTTCCTTTCAGCCCAGTATTATATCCTTCGACTTTCACTGACATCTATTATCAAATAAAGCAACTTCATAGCATTTATTCAAATGAATCATTAATAGATCATTTTATGTAAAAGTTGGACAACAACAAACATAAAAGCATTGAAATAAAACGCCAAAAAATACGTATATATACATATTCAATACAATTAATCAAAAGTTTTTCTTCAAATATATATTTAAAACAATGTTTTTGTTTCGATTTAGTTAATTATCGACATTTGTCAAAAATAAAATAAAAACTTTTACTTACAACAAATTGTAAAAACATAACGCCAATTAATTTATTAATATGCATATGTATTATATACAGTATATAAACAATAAGCAATCAATTTGTTTGCTTTGGTCTTTCAAATTTATGTTAAATTAATAACTATCTAAAAGTTAATGTTACTTTCATTGTACTTCTGTAACCCTGAATGACGCAAAGAAGGTATCATTTATAAAATACAGAATAAAAAAATAACAGTGGAGAGTTTAATATTAACTTTTTAAGTATTTTTCACCTAATAAATAAATACATTTCTGTCTAAATTAAGTAAAATTATTTAAATAGTTTCGGAACACAATTACATTTTCTACATTTTTATATTGGCGATGTTTGGTGCTGTCCAATCAACAATTAAAGACAAAACAAAACTCTCGATAATGCCCTTTTCTACAATTGTTACATGTAGCAGCATAATTGTATACATTTTTTATTGTGCTAATGGATAATTAAGAAATATTTGAAGTACCTATTTAAACTATAGAATTACACATTCACGTACTAAATTCGATCTGCAAAAGTAGAAAGTACATACGAATTTTTCATAGTAAATTTATGCCTGTACATTATTACAATTCTCAAGCTATTGATAAATTCTTTTTTAAGGAATTCAATAAATCCATTTAATTTTCTAAAACAATCATATTACTTGCTTGCGCAGAATTTACTTTTTCGCATTCTTTTTAAGTGATAAAATATTAATTTTAAATATATATTATGTGCAATGCAGCTATAAAAAATGATTTAATATTCATAAAATTCCACAGAGAAAACAAATATATAGCTGAGCTCTTTAAAACCATGTGCTGCCATGGTAACATAGTAGGCCTACCTACTATAATATTTCCGAAATGTCATAAGCTGTTACAAATTTGTATAAAGGAGCATATTGAAGAGTTCTATGTATATAATGTAGGGGCTGGGCTTTTAATACAAGTTAGCTTTCAACTCTAAAATTGATATTAAGTATGATTATTAATGTTCCATCACTCAACAGAAAATAACACACTTAAGAACAATATGTGACAGAGATATCAGAAAATGAATTACGGTATAAACAAGCACATTTTTATTTGATCCAAATTTAGACCTCAATTATGAATATTGCAAACTGAATTGCAATTGTGAAATTTACTATCAAAAGACCACAATTACATTTTTTTAATATGCTACCAGTATCATTTAAAGAATGTATTTAAAAGACACATACTGGTCTGACCTGGTTGGTTGCTATATTGCCAGATATAATGGAAAAGTCATGGTAGCAGTGAGTTGTTAATCTGCTAATTCACAACACGGAAAAACTATCTAACTGATCGCTGAACAAGAAAAAGAGGTGTTTTATGCGTGCGTGAACGAGCTCTATTTACCAGCACAGATATACCTTCCATAGAACAATAAACATTTAGAAGGTAGTTTGAACTGCTCTTTTAACTTTCGGTCACAGAAATTTCTGTCAAAGAAAGTTGTAATATGTTGAGTGATGAGGCATTATATTTAGTAATTTGAGATGAAGATTGTAGAGGAGCTCTGCTCATGTGTTTTTATGGCTCGTGTCCCTCTACAGACAACAGACGAGACTTAGAGAGGATCCTACAACCACCACAAACACCAACAAGTACAATGCAGTGCTAGCAGCTATTGCCACTTCGTCACCTAACGAAAGGCCAAGTGTGCGGACAACCACAACTCATTTCCCGAGTATCCCTGACTTCGACACTCCTTACCTCCTCACCCTGCAGGACTCCACAGCCCAACCCAGCTCAAGGCAAACCAGCACTACTCTTACTAACACCGTATCCCGTCAGAGAGACACCCAACAGCCTAAATCTCGAAGAATAACATTAACTTCAGCTATCTCACTTGATGATCCTTTCTCAACTGCAGCAAAATCAAACCAACCTTCCAGGTCCAGGGGCTCCCCACAGAGAATTTCTATAGATCTCTCTACAGAAACTGCAACTGGGAGAAGAGGGTCAGAAGTGATCTCTCTCAGTGCCCCCCTGTCAGGAACTTCGAGGGCAAATCCTCCTTCAAGAGGTCAGGAAGGCAATGCTCGCCGTACTGCCACAAAGTCATTTACAGTTATAGATAACACTGACTCCAACAATAAAGCTTTCTCACTAGACGCAGAGATTAAAGCGATTGAGAATTCATTTGCACAGAATTCAGGGCAAAGGCGAGGCGAAGAACGATCTCGTGGTTCTTCTTCGAGATCTGATTCAACAAGAACTCAAAATCAGAGAGGTTCAGTTGAGCCGGTGCAAAGAGCACGGCTTGTATCAGACACTGCAGCCTCACCAAATAACGTGCGTGCCCCACAGGATTCTAGCAGTAGTAGAAACCCAGCAACTCCTCCCAGAACTCCTCAGGCCAGACAACCTGAAACCCCTTCACCTCGATCTGCCCCAGAGGTTACCACACGCTCTAGCCCCCGAACAGCTAGCAATGAGATTGTTTCGTCTCCCTCTATCAGAATTTCCTCTACCTCAAGAGGAAGTGAGGCACAGAAAGAACCTCCGCCAACGTCCTCTCCCTCTGCCTTGAGATCCTCCTACCGAGCAAGCCTGGTTGAGCCTGATGACGTCCACTCTGGGCTATCCCGTAACTCTATTGTCCAACAATCAGATGTCCCCACCAACGCTAGAACAAGGTCAAGAGGCGGTAGCCAAAGGAAACCTACGTCTTGTGCTGATGCTGTAGATTCCAACTCGAACACAGGCTGCGACGAAAAACCACAAATTAGGTACAATTTGTGTGATATTTATGTCAGAAAACGAAAGCCAAATTAAAGAGTCCACTATGGAGATTGACGGAAGTTATTCAAAATGTAGATACGGTATCTGTTTAAATTATTTCCTTGTTTCATATATATTTTTTTGCGGGGTTATAAAAGAGGTAAAGCAATTTGGCGCGAGACTTCTTTTTAGTTCTGCACTGTCATAGAAACATCCAACGTTTCGGAGCTTTCTATCATCTCCATCATCAGAACAAGTAAGAAAAAGGAGTCTATCTGTTAAATCCTGAAGAAAACTTTGGGTAACGAATCCAAGAGATAGGTTCTGTTTTTCTGCTTTCTCTGAAGTTTGAAATGCTGGATATTTTTAACATATGACATGGTGCAAAAACCAAAAAACCTCGCATCGTGTTGAATCCCGCGCAATTCTTAATTCATATTTCGTTAAACAATTCCGTGCATTATCAATATCTTATATTTAAACTCAATCAAAAGACTATTTAAATTCTTCTTTAAACTTAAAATATTGAAATGAACTTATATAAATACCTGTAATTTACTTTACTTCCAAGTTTAAAGCGTTCATGTTTCTATCTATCTTTTCACAGTTATATAACAACATACACGATGAACAAAATTTCGTTATGCCTACTAAGCTTACTATGCTACTATGCAGTATTTATTTTTCAATCATAAATTTCTGCAAAATAAAACGATATTTAGAGTGTCCAGGAAATATGTACAGTAGTGGCAAAAAAAACCGAACTGACCCTTGTAGCTGATTTCAGAGCCTTGTTCACTCCAGAGCACGATAGACTGGTAACTAAGACTTTCGTGGTTCGAATCCTCCTGGGAAGAAAACTTTTTTTTGTTCCTTATTCATATTTATTCTCAGAAGTAATAATTGTGGAATGTAGTTTTTCCATTTTTGCTGTTCTAAACTGTTATGCACACTTGATTTCCGGATAGATGTCTCACGGACAGTTTGTCTGACAGATTTCCAAGGACGACAGTGAAAGAATTTCAAGGACCTGGTTTGTTTTCTCTAGACCAATAGCTGAATTCAGTCTTCTTGTACATAATTTACTTACACTTTGTACTGTACCATGAGTCACAAACTTATCGTGTATATGCAAGATTGAGAGTCTTGTAGGTGGATTTGTGTTGTCTTTGGCCCGAAAACATCTCTGAATTTCATTAATGTTTTCCATCACCCAATATCAATCAATCAATCAATCAATCAATCAATCAATCAATCAATCAATCAATCAATCTTCTTAATGTATCCAGCTGTTTGCTGACAACATAAGGTCCACTATATCATCCAATATGTTTTCAATACAAATTTTCTTTGTTCCAATGTTAGTTTTGGGCCAGCCATGGTTGCTTGTTACTCTTCATCTTAAAAAAAAATTACTTATTTAGAATCAAAGAGTGTATACATATTTCCTGGACACTATGTATAATTACAGGTACTCTTTGTTCACATCAACCACACTAGTAAATAAATCATGCTTCCGGTTGTACATTCCTTATCTTGATGTAGTATTCATTTACTATCAGAACAAAGTCATAAAACGGATCCAGTAAATTCCACATCAGTAAGAGGCGAGAATAGTTCATTCAGAAAGTTTCCGTGTTTTACATCGCATCATGATATCTTCCAAGTATTTTCAGTCAGAACACAGACTTTGTATTACTCAATGTTACAGTTTCTCATAGTAGAGAAGTGTCATGAATACACCTAAAACAATTTTTCTTATATTTGTAACTGATTTCAAAATTCAATTATTACTACAAGCAAATATACATATAAGATATGCCATCAGAGGACAGAACAATGTTGTCTATTTACAGCTCCCTACATTTTTCATCACATGGTTCACATTTACATACACAAAAACATGAACGCGACTGAATTGATAACAATATTCAATTCTAATTCTACTTCTAATGTATTAGATGATTAAAAAATTGCCAAATAGTAATATCAAAGTTTCTTTCACTTGGTAATTTTTAAATTAATTATACAAAATGTTTCAGAAATAATGTAATTATAATAAAGGATGCATTCTGTATCCAAATAGGTAGACATCATACATTGAAATTACAACATAAAAGAGATTTTTAATAAGAAAATGGTGTAATGTGAAATATTTCAATGAAACCACAGAATGGTAAACAGTGGACTAAATATTTATAAAACAAATAGTTTAAGAATAAAAATCGGAACAATAAAATATATAAAATTTAATATAACACAATTTTACAAAGTTCTTTGAACTACTCAATGACATCTGTGTATTGTTGAATATCTCTTGGTATCGAGAATTCTGTTTTCTTAGCAATTCATTTCTATTTTCCAAGTTATTGAGCCTGTTTGCTATTTTAAAGTTGTCATACCTATTTCTGAAACATTCTGTATACAGTGAAACCTCTCCTTACAGACACCTCCAAGATACGGATACTCCTCATATACGGAAAGATTTTTATGTCCGAACTTAAATAATATAGAAATAATGATAAATTTAACTCTCATTTACGGACACTCTCAGACACGGACACGGACAGCTGTTTCACAGTCCTAAAGCGGTTCGCGCAATACTGGGCAGAACTCTAAGCACAACCCGCTGCCGTCATCCAGACTGTAGCGAGCTTGAACCACTTGGACACGTGCTTGGACAATGCCCCAAAGGCGAGCTGCTGATCAATGCTAGACATCATCGTGTACGACATGCTTTGGCGATATTGTTAAAAACTTTAAATTGGGAGATTCATGAGGAAGTACATTGTGTATCATCAGATGGTTCTTTTAGACGGGCAGACATTATTGCTATCAACGGACGCTTAAAACGGGCTCTTGTTCTTGACCCTACTATCCGTTTCGAAAGAAACCTAAATCAGGCCACCGAAGTTGATATTGAGAAGAAGTCCATATATGAACCTTGTCTGCCTTATCTTTCTCAAAAGTTCAACGTCCCTCTTAAACAATGGTCTGTCATTGGTTTGCTGTTTGGCAGTAGAGGTTCAATCACAAAATTCGCGTGGAATTATCTTAAGAAACTTCACATTCCTTTTGATTCTGTAATGTCTATTCTTATAAATATTATCAAGGATTCTCTTCAAATATTACATCATCATCTCTATTTCAATTAATCAACTTATATTTGCCTTCAACAATTAACTTTCTTTTTTCTTTAATGTATCACATCACATTATATTGTACATGTTTATTGTATTCAGGACCCTTGTGGTCACTCAAATTCTTTGAGCTGATGTCTATAATTTAGAAATTTATTATTACCTCCTGACTGCAGCCAGAACTTGGATTTCAAGACCAAATGTGTTACAAAAATGAAAAATTTAGTTCTGAGAACTGTACAGAAATTCCTTAACATGACAGAAGACAATAAGGGTCTCGTAGGCTACCACTAGCCCAGCCGGCTACCCCTTGTTAGCTGGAAGCGGGTGGATAAACAAACTCATCAAACATAACCTGTCTGATGGGTCCAAGGTTTCCGCGATCGTGAAATTGTATTCGACACATGATAGGGTTAGTAGGATTATTCTCTTCACTTCAATCAGTTGTTCTGTTTCGAGAGACATGGTACCTAACGTAAAGGTTAAATTACAGTACTGCATAACTGTAGACCTAGAATAAAATTGCATGGCACAGTAACTTACTATATTTTTCTTTTTCGGTTTTATCTACTGTAGTTCAAAGTTGCAAAGAATTTACTGTAGTACAGTATACTGTATTTAGAATTAAACTACAGTAATACATTTCATTTAAAGCGTGAAGGGATACATAATGCATATTATAAATTTACTGTTAGATTGGGGAGCCTCCCTCTCAATAAAGGACACCTCCCAGATGCGGACAGATTGTTACGTCCCTTCGATGTCTGTAAATGAGAGGTTTCACTGTACCTCGAAAAGTTAATAAATTATTGTAAAATTTTTATTTTAAAGATATAAAGAAATCTATTAATTGTTATTTATGCAAAATACAGTCACATGAACAGGTACATTTTTTGTATTTTAACGCAATTACTAAATTTATTTATTTATTTATTATTTTGCTAATAATTGTAACATAAAATATAATATATACAGAAAAACTTTACCTCGCCCCTAAAAGAGTAGAACTCGTGCTCAGGGGCGGATTCCTTAATTGAAATTAATAATTATACAATACAATTTGTCTTATGTCTACTGTGCAATTATATATATAAATTTAAATTTACAATTTTTCAATTTTTATAAAATCCATACCGGTACATAACTTTTTAAATTTAATACTAGAACTATTAGAATTGACAAGATTAGGATATTTAAATATACATTTGTTATATATTCTTGGGCCTAAATTACTACTATGATTAAATACTGTAACAGTGTTGCATTTTGGTTCAAACAATCTTAAAGAATTCATACCTTTTGTTTCATAACTATGAGAATACAATTCAAAATTATTTCGATTTTTATATATGAATTTTATTAATACAATATAATAAATTTGTCTTACGTTAAGTTCATTAAAGTCTAGAAACAAATTTTGAGATGGCAAATCAATAGATTTATGAAGACATATTTTAATTATTTTCTTCCGTAATAAATAAAGTGGATTAAAATTGGATTTAAATGAGCTACCCCATCCTATAATTCCATACATACATAATTACCGATTGAAATAAAGTTAAATATATTGTGCGTAATAAACTTATTGACAAGTAATTCCTCAATAAAACAAAATAATATACTATTTTACGTAATTTATTACAAAGGTAATTAATGTGTTGGTTCCATTTTAAATGATTATCGAAAATTATGCCTAAATACTTAACTTCAGAGGACTCTTTAATAATAGGACATTTACACTGTATAAGACAACAATCAGAATTATGTAATTTAATACTTAATATAGATGTAGGAGGTTTGTTACATTTTTCAGATAATGAGAATGGAATAATTATGGTTTTATTTTCGTTGATAAAAAGATAATTTATGTCAAACCACTTTTTTATTAATTTAAGTACATTAAATTAATTAAAAAAATGGTTTGATATCGTTGATCAATTTTTAACAAGAAAACCATGAAATAATTCCAACAATCTCCATATGGAATTTCCAACCACTAATGAAAAAGCAAAAACGTTTTAGAAACAAAGGAAAGTTAATCTTAAAAGCAGTGAATTGAATAATTTCAAAATTATATAGTCTATAGATTAACTATCATTACACAAACGGCATTTCAATTTTGAATTAATTACAATTTTCAGAATAATTCGTAAATGTATTTTTGTCAGCTATTAGTTGTAGGAAAATGGGGATGCTTTCAGTTATGCTTTTCTTATTTACTCTTAAGTTATTCTGTGTTTCTTTACTTCTTTCTCCTGGCAGAGTAAGACCTACAACAGCTTCCCCTGACAGTCAGTCGACCCCTGCTCCTGCCAGGTATGACAGTGTTGCAAAGCCACTCTTCAATGCTTAAAAGATGCTTCTTGTATGGCCCTTGGGTTGGGGGGGAATATGCAAATATCATCTAATTATGGCTGTCTTTGCTTGCTTGCCTGTTTGGAATGTTGAATTGAATATTTATATTCCAATGCATGATAATGTTCATACATTGATTTGAACATTACATTATAATTAATTACAGATCTGTGACAAACATCAATATTTGCATGATCTCATATGCTGCAGACCAAAAATATATTGCTATATATGCTTAATCACTTCAGCTATATCATATTTCTTCTGAGCAACAACAACAATAAGTCTTCCATCTCCCCCACTTCATTTTATGGGCAATATCGTAACCTTTCTATAAAATTCTTTGGGTATTTCAAGATTCCATGCATTAGAATTAAGCTGTATAGATAAAAATTCGTAACGAATATCATTATCATATATTTAAATATGAATGAAAGAATTTTATTTGTTTAGGAAGATATTAGTTATCATTTTTATTCATATTTCAATGGAAATCAAAGTTAGAATCTAAATTTCATTACAAGTAGATAGTTATTAAAAAAATAAGACTTTCAAATAGGCACATAAAGGAAAGCATGCCTTGACTGAAAGATATGATTGTATAAACAAATAATAAAAAACGCTTTGATCATTTTTTTTACAAGTAAGTTAGAAATAAATATTTTTCATTTCCTCTATTAAAATCTATCCACCTATATACAAACTACTAGATAGTAGGTACCGGTATTTACATTTTAAAGAAATGTTTGAAGTCTTGTTAAAATTAGTCAAATGTATCTCAGATAAAGAATAAAACAGCTTATAAACAAACAAATTTTTAAACAAATGTTGAAATCTAATAAAAGTTTAAATAAAGACACAATATATAATTGCTCCCAATATTGTTTTATAAATACATGAATCTATGTCTCCAATCATATACGAGTAAATTAATAGAATTATAAATTTCAGAGGTTATAACAATAATTTAGACACAAACAATTGAAAATAAAAACAAAAGATAGCAAATAATTCATTTTATGGTTTACAAACACGTATTTAATTGCGTACAAATATAAAAAAAACAAATGTCTCTTTTCAACAATGGAAAAGAACATTCCTCCTCAAAATTTCGTATGATTGTATTATGGAAAGAATTTAATCAAGAAAAAAATTAATTCAGATAAAAACCAACAATGAACATTTGTTTAAACAAAAGCAGAGAAATTGGCGATGTGTTTTAATTTTTCAAATACAAGCAGGCAGGCACAATGGCAACACTGATGAATGAAATACTGACCCAAGGGCTTATTTAATCACTGTTAACTTTTCTTGTGCCTATGTAGGCAGCACTGCTTGCTTTGGCACTAGTGGCTTACATAGTTATTCTCCTTACGAAACATTAGAATATGCTATTTGCATAACTGAACTGCCTTGCCTGTACAACGTGACACAGCATGGATCTGCGGTTTCCTTATAAATAAGACAATGGGATAATACAAAAGATAGAGTATATATCTGAGAGGCATACCAGCGATTTTAGTTGAGGGGGGAGAAGGATGGATTTTCAAATCATGAGAAACATAAATCCGAATGAATATTTCTTTCGGTGGCTAATATTCACACAAGTTATTATGTTATGGAATTAGTAACATTACTAATGATCATATTATTTACGATTATAGTGCCAAAACAAATAATCAAATACCTATACATAACAAAATTGATTCTACACAGAATTATTTTGTACTGGTAAATGCAATATTTTTAATGGTGCCTTCATAATATGTGTTTCGACTAACTTACAAAGAATGAATGAAGAAATCTTGTGCCTTCATTTCCAAAACTGTCCAGAAAAATATTCATAATGTTTTGTTCTGAAATACTGGATTCTTCCTTCGTCATAACGAAATGCAGGTTTTGACTTCACTTTTCTTTTCGTTCTGAGTGACACTCAAATTTATGTCAATTCTGATATGGAAAGCAAAGAACTCAAATGCAAACAAACTTATAAGTTAGCAAAAAAATTAACAACTTCTTCACTATACATTTCGTCAGAAATAAATTTCCTGTTTTATATTTTATTGTGTATATTATTACCATTATTTGTCGTCAAAAATTTATCAAGAATGTATTGGAACAATAGGGCTGTTATTGGAAAACTACAGTTAATCTGTTGATATTTGTAATATGTACGCAAATATTCTGTACAGACTGTCCAAAAAGTGTAAATTACTACATTTTAATACATTTCTCGACAGAAACCAGAACATATGGCAGGGCATATAGAGTGAAGAAAAAAATTGGGAAAAAAATATATATTATTTAGGGACATCCTATAACAACAGGAATATCATAGATTATGATAATTAATTAATTTTCCAAATACTAATCACAAATCAAAACCAGTGAAACTAGAAATTACAAATAGTGATGGTTACATACATAAACTATAATATAATTGATGAGGGTCTTATTATTTTTTTGCAACAATTGTTTTGCTGTTAATATTTAAGGGGTTAGGCACAGCTTACAGCAGTAAAATTTTTGGAATTATTCAACATTTTTTTCCTCCAGTACTGTATCTCGTACAATATTAAAAATTGGTATGCATAAAATACTGTCCTTCTGCTATATGGAATAAATATGTCTACGATTTAAAAAAAAAATATTTATTTTTTTTTCTTCTAAATTCTAAATGGTAGCAGTTTACTGTGCAGTCATGAAGCGTTTCCCTCATAACTCATAAACTTGTTAACTTTTTCATGTTCTCTCTCTTTTATTTTATTACTGAAACTCATGTTTACAATATCATGCTCTTTCAACTACATTCCTTAATAAATAATATTTTTTATTTCGTGTAATAGAAAATACTGATTGATATTTCACCATTTTTTAAAATGAATTTATTTTTTATCAGACAATCTATCAAAGGTAGAGAAGTGATCTTGCATCATACTGTAGATGTGGCATGCATAAATACCCACAAAAAATTTCAACACAGAATGTTGGATAGTTTTTGAGTTATGTGGGAAACGCCTCATCACTGCACAGTGAAGTAAATTTTGAAAAAAAAAAATGTAAATGATTTTTTAAATCGTAAAAATATATATTTTTTTCATATACCAGAAGGACAGTGTTTTACATATACTAATTTTCATTATTGTACAAGATACAGTAATGGAGGAAAAAATGTTGAATATTTCCAAAATTTTACTGCTGTAAGCTGTACCTAACCCCTTGATTGTTACAGATAGTCCTAATGTAATAAAGTTTTTTTGTTTAATACATTCGAACATACTAACGCACCACAAATAAATGAATACGTAATGTAGGAGCATATTTATTATAAGAAAAAGATTTTATTTATGTAGAAGTTAGTACTGATAATGGATTACAAATAAGACGATATCTGAGATATGATTAGCTCCTGGTATGCCCTCATATGGAAACTCTTCAGTAATCTAAAAACTAGCAATTTTACAAAAGTATGCTTTCCAACAAACAGGCAAATTAATTCCAAATGGCATGTCATAGAACGAAATACTTACATAACACTCTTGAATTTCTGTCTTCTTGTCACATCGTGCTTTCCAGCTGCACAGACTTACTGCTTACTGGAGAAGACTGGCCCAGACTGGCATGATTCTAATAAAGGATACTATATATTAGACCATTCTGCTACATAGCTAAGTTAGCTTACAAATCAACTACATCATTTTATGAAAATTTAGTATGCTTGATTTCTGAGCTGTTAAAAATATTATCTTACTTTAATGTTTCAGCAAGCATCAAAGTTTTCATTAAAATTTTTAGTGCAATGGAGAAGAACATACAAAATTGATAAAGACGTGTATGATCAAATTATTATTAACATATGCAAATCTAGCTTTCAGGTAAAGCTCCATGTGAAGCAGACTTGAATAATTTCTAGGGTAAAATCACAGTCTACTATATACAGTCACGAAGCTTGAGTTTTGAGGGTGCTAGAAACAATAGACTCTGACAGAACTATTTTGCATTGCCTGTAATGAGGTGATATTAGCAATCCTAGTGGTTTGCATATTTACTACGTATTGAGCTTCGCGACTGTATATACTAGACTGTGGTAAAATTCTGTAGTGCTCGGGAAAAGTGACACAAGTCAGTTTCCACAAACCTTTTTTGATAATTTATTGACAACAGGAGAAAATACACAAACGATTAGGGAAAACACGGAAATTTTACTTGAAGCAAGTGGAGCGATCGGTTTGGAAGTAAATCCCGAAAAGACAAAGTATATGATTATGTCTCGTGACCAGAATATTGTACGAAATGGAAATATAAAAATTGGAGATTTATCCTTCGAAGAGGTGGAAAAATTCAAATATCTTGGAGCAACAGTAACAAATATAAATGACACTCGGGAGGAAATTAAACGCAGAATAAATATGGGAAATGCCTGTTATTATTCGATTGAGAAGCTCTTATCAACCAGTCTGCTGTCCAAAAATCTGAAAGTTAGAATTTATAAAACAGTTATATTACCGGTTCTTCTGTATGGTTGTGAAACTTGGACTCTCACTCTGAGAGAGGAACATAGGTTCAGGGTGTTTGAGAATAAGGTGCTAAGGAAAATATTTGGGGCTAAGCGGGATGAAGTTACAGGAGAATGGAGAAAGTTACACAACACAGAACTGCACGCATTGTATTCTTCACCTGACATAATTAGGAACATTAAATCCAGACGTTTGAGATGGGCAGGGCATGTAGCACGTATGGGCGAATCCAGAAATGCATATAGAGTGTTAGTTGGGAGACCGGAGGGAAAAAGACCTTTAGGGAGGCCGAGACGTAGATGGGAGGATAATATTAAAATGGATTTGAGGGAGGTGGGGTATGATGATAGAGACTGGATTAATCTTGCACAGGATAGGGACCGCTGGCGGGCTTATGTGAGGGCGGCAATGAACCTTCGGGTTCCTTAAAAGACATTTGTAAGTAAGTAAGTACGGAACATCTGTTCGCTTGGAAAAAAAAAATACATAGGTATTCCTCCCATTACAATAATTCATACAGAAAAAAATCAAATCGACATAAACCAGTGTAAGCTGTCAATAAATTATCAAAAAAGGTTTGTGAAAACTGACTTATGTCACTTTTCTCAAGCACTGCAGAATTGTTCCAGGGTCGGTTATTGATCCCAGGACCTTTGATTGAATGCACCAATGCTCTACCGACTGAGCTACCCAGGAACTTCACCCAACACCGTCTTAATTTTTCCCTTTATAGTCACATACCTCGAGTGGGCTGACAGGATGCCAGAAACCCACATCGAGTGCACACAAACTCTGTGTGACTTGTAATTGTGGTTTGTGTGCACTCGATGTGGGTTTCTGGCATCCTGTCAGCCCACTCGAGGTATGTGACTATAAAGGGAAAAATTGAGATGGTGTCGGGTGAAGTTCCTGTGTAGCTCAGTCAGTAGAGTGTTGGTATGTTCCGCCAAAGGTCCCGGGATCAATACCTGGCCTAAGAACAATTTTTCCCTTGAAATTATTCAATCTAGGCTCTGAGGATAGTGTGAAGGTTACACCGAAACAGCTATAAGCCACACGTGGTTATACAATTTAACACTAGGAAGTTTGCCATTTAATCAATCATTTATAAATAGATTTTTAAGTACCGGCAAATAAAATATATTACCAGTACTGTTCTTTAAAAATAAATATTGGTTGTACAGTATATAGCAGCCTGATCACAGCATGGAAGCTGTGATCGTGAGTTCGAATCCCTAGGGCATGGATGTCTGTCCATTTTCAACATGTAGAACTTTGAACTTTGTAAGTTCAGAAATCAAGCATTATTTGATTTAGTAGGAAACTTGATTGTTCTATATACACTTTTAACACTTAGATAATCATTTCTTTACCGTACTATGTTAACTTTTAGGTAATTATCTGCTAACTAGGCTTTGGACAGAGAAGGATAACACTTCGAGCCTAGTCAGCCAGATAATTACCTAAAAGTTAACATAGTAAAGAAGTTGCAAGTTAATCAGTGAAACTTGAAAACTTCATTTTCATATTCAACTATCAATCTTATAACAAAACAGCATATATCAACTTTCATTTACTAAATGTCTCACATATAATGATTCAAGCATAATACTTAAGTTTATTATTTTTTATAAGAATGGTCACAGTTTAAATTTTCATTTTCCTCATCCAACCTTCCTTCACTGTGCATCACTTACCCTCCTTTCATAACTATCACATTCTGCCAAGACATAAAAGTTTTTACATGTGACTTTCACAGGACTCAAGCTAATACTAAAAGAGGAAGGAGAAGAGTATCAACATTTTTGTAATTGTTTTACTCATAAATCAGCTTTTATTTTCAGACCCAGACATAAGACCATGACTAACTTTAACTTTTCTCCTGACAGGAAACATCATCAACAGTTACTTTTGGATCACAGCAACTATTATGTATGACACCGATCATTTAAAGATAATTTTAAAAGAACATTGTGAATTAAGCAACACAGGTGTTCACAGATATAATTTATAGTATCGGTGTTTTGTAATTATAAATTATTGGTGATAATATATTTCATTTATAATGACGTCCAAGAATGATTTGTGGACGATTTTTTTTATGTACTTTCAGAAAAAATAACTGAGAAATATGTGCAATGATCACAATCAGGTTGTGGTCAGAGACTTTAACCTAAAATTCTAGATTAAAAAGTTTTGCTTCTTCCCTATTCTTCCAATAGGTTTCAAAAATCTATGGAAGTGAATGATAAATCTTTGAAAAAATAAATAATTTGTTTTCAAAGGAAAACAATCATACATTTTTTGTGGAACTGTTTGTAGGTAATGAGAACAGTTTTCGTTGAAAAAATGTGGCTAGGTCTACTATTCAAAGGAAATTAATTGATGTAATGGTAATAATGAATGGACTAATTGTGACGTAAAAATATTAGGGGTACCGGTAATTAAATGATGCCCTGAGAAAATCTGTCCAATAAAATAGTACCAGTACGTTTAAAAATATTTTGCAGAATCCACTGATGACAGAAGAGTAATTTTTTCAAGGGGAAACCAATGGTTATGATTTGGCCTCTTAAGATATTGTGGTACAATATGGGTAATTTAAAACACTAATACAATTTAAACTAACGGTAACAAAAATATCTTAAATCCCAAAGACTTCAGGTAAATACATGCATTTCTCAGAAATACAAATAGTATTCAATTTTCCGTAAACACCTGTGATGTTTAATTGTTCAATTTAAATAATTTTTGCAGACCTACAATATTTGTAAATGTTCATATTTCGAAAATTGTGGGACTCACATACCTAAGTTTAAGGTAAATTTTATTATTATAAACAAAGACTTCAACAGCAATGTTATTAACATACATTTTGTCAATCGATTTATTTTAAATTATATTTTTATATTATAAATCCTTTATTTGACAACCGTGAAATTTATATATAGGCTATATACAGATACTTCCACAATACATCCACTAAATAACACCTCTAGTGGTAGGAACATAATTTGGTTGTATTATATACCGGTACACCAAATATTGATGCTATTGTGTTCAAGAGACGATATTTAATTGACTACCATTAATAAAACCTACTTATTCTGGTTATGTTTTCTGAATAGGATTTAAAATAAATTAAAACTCTAATGGCCGGTTTTTCCAAGTATTGTTAGAAAATTTAACAACTGTTAAACTCTAAACAGTTTGTTAATTAATAAAATTGTATGTTTTCAACACCAGTTTGGTTTAACAGACTGTTAACAGTTTGTTAATTTTAAATGTAGGATTTCTGCCAGTTAACTCGTTTAACAGTTAATTAAATATGGCCGATGTCTCCACAGCTGTTCGAACAGAAGTTGCGAAATTAATATTTTGTGTCTCTCTGTAGGGAATGTTTAGCATATGACTGGTAATATAACATTTAAAAAATACTTTGGACTGTTTAAATACATCAGTGTTATTTTATTTCTTTCGTATTTCCTATGCATCATAGCAATGAGGAAATATAACCTTACTTTGTAATTATTATTCAGCACGTCACCTACAACTTTCATTTGTCAACTGTTTGTTTACGAAGCGTGGCCTACTATAACAGGTTGTCATTTTATGCAAGTTTCATGGCTCACTCTATAATATAGAATTTAAAGATTAATTTTAGCCAATCAAAAATTGTCTTACATGTGTAGAATCATTACCAACTGCTGTTGAGTAGTTAAAATAGTGCTAACAGACGTTATAGTTAAGTGTTGGTTATCTTAAACAAAATTATGTTGAACAAATGGAAAATACATTAACAAGGTTTTAAAAATAAACAGACTGTTAATTTAATATTCGTTAAGCAAAATTAAACATTACTTGGACAAACTGGCCATAAATGTTACCATTTTTATACAAAGTGGTTGCAGAATAACTATTCCTAATTTCGAGGTGTGATAGATGTAATTAAACATGTCTTCTTAATTAGTAATAAAGTAGTGTATGGAAATGATTCCTTATCGATGTAATATGGTAAAAGTAAAAACTATCTTACTGCATGGCCTGCTCGTTCTCCAGATAAGACTCCAGTTAATTTCTGTATCTGGAGCCATATTAAATCAATTGTTTATGAGACACCTATCAACACACAAGAAAAATTAATTGCTAGATCGTCTCCTGTTTTTGATTATCTTGTCCGCAGATATTTCATACAACATTACACTTTGTGTGTGGACACTGGTAGCCATAATTCTGAACAGTTTTTTATAATTTTTCAATAATATTTGTATAATGTTTGAATGTTACCTATAACCACCGAAATTAGTTACTTTTCATGTTGAGATTATTTGAAATTCTTATTTTTTTCATATTGTTTTATCTCAATACGGAAACATTTCTGAAAATTACTTTAATAAGACAAAATGTTTCATTACGTGTCCTTTATCACATCTGAAAATTTGGAATAGTTATTCTGAAACACTCTGTATATAACTGTTCGATTTTTTCCTTCTGTAAATATGTATGACATTTTAATTATACTACATTTGTTGGGGGGGCACAATTCTAACATTTTGGAATACGGACTGTATCATACTTATGGTTAATGGAATAAATATGAGTTATTTCTTCAGAACAAAAAAATGGCAGTAATGATTCAGTACCTGACATAAATATCTTGTATGTCATTTATAATACAGAATGAATATTCTTCCTCAACACCTTCAAAATCTATTGATTCTCAACCATTTGACTACAAACTGAATTGTAGATCACTTTGCCATCTTTAATATTGCCTGTAGCGCACTCTTAGAATTGGATTTACATTAAAACATGATGATTATGATTAGTATAAAAGGCGGAATTCTAGTAAGGAAACGGAGAATATCGTTTGTTCATCAAAAATTCCAGTTGGACTCACCAGAATATGAATCCAGGCCTCTGGCGTGGACAGCTGACACTTCAGCTATTTGGCTTAGCAGATGCAAAATGAATACTGTATAATGTTCAATGTAATGAAATATTAAAGATAATTACTCAATCACGATTATGTCTAAGTGTGTATTGTAAAAGACTAAAAAAGTTTGTTTGTCTACCTGGAGTTAATATGAGGTATGCTAAGTAAGTAGCTGGTATTTATTACACTTAATTTAATTAGTGACTTTTCAATTTATATTTCCGTACTTAACGTTTTTTACAAAAAATTAAAACACAATAAAATCAGCCACACGCATCCCATAAGGGCAAGGACATCTTTCCCTGATGTTAAGGTAGCTGGATTATATGATCCCGGGTAGCTACTCCAGGAAAGTTCATGCTAATTTGAATATTCCCACCTTGATCTGCCATTCCCAGATTGTCTTCATTTTGGCCTTTGCTATCCATTTGTTTCGGAATATCTTCTTAAAGAGTTTATTTCTCCCTGTTAATATACCAGCACCAATCATGGACAATGCTACAAGAGAAACAATACATAAGTACTGCGTAATGTCACAAGAGAACACAAAAACATTGAAAGGTATATTGCAGAAGAAGGAAAGCAATTTGAATATTTGTATTGAAATTTGTCTTTTCAAAGATATTTTTTCATATAATAGCTAAAAATGTACCGTACACATAATCTTTAAGTTGTTTTTGTTTTTAGTGACTTGAATACAAAGCTATGGTACTTAATGCTTATATAGATTGAATCAGGATGAAGAGTGCAAAAAATACTTATACGAAATGAAATACAAAAAAAAAAAAAAAAAAAAAAAAAAAAACATAACTTTGTGTTACTAAGAATTTTTGTAATACATAGGTTTACTCCAAACTGAAGACTTTGGTCATATCTGTAATGCAAATACATACCAGTAACTATTTTTTGATATCCTGAAAAACGATAGTTATGGGTTATGGGTGTCTCAAAGGTTATGGGACACAGTATACTATTATAAAAACTTTCAATGAAAGAAGTATATAGAAAATGTTACATACCGGTAACCAAAATACATAACTATTATTAATGAAGCGTATTTATTTTAATCAAAACACATTTATGAAAATTAATAGCTTTCAAGAACTTCAAGTGTAGAATAAATAAATTATATGAATCTTAATCATCAATTTTATTTTCGTCTGCAAGAGTATTTATCAGGGTAATGAATCATTAGGCCTAATTGCTGTGTTTGCTGCCAAGACAGAAGCCAATGAGGCTTCCTATTCTGTTTATATTTATCCTCTATAGTTGCACAAACATTTTATACATTCCATTAAGCACTGCAAGATTAGGAATTTGAAAGTATTGGACATTTTATGTACTTTCCATGAGGATGATCAGAAAATAAGTTTTAAAGTATTTAAAAAAAATTATTAATGATGTAGAAATAGTTATACTGTGCAGTCACCATGGAAACTTGTAGCACCAAAAGATTACAGCATGGCTAACGAGAAAGACAGGCTATGGCGCGAATCGAAGTCACATGGTTATCATTGGTCTAATCATGGCCATCTTGACAATCGCCTAATATAAATACATGTTCACAGTTGTAAAAAACAAAGGAATTGCTATATTAAACTCATGTTAAACGTGCATTTATATAAAAATTTATTCAATGCCAGCCATGTTATGATTAAGAATGTGACATCATGCCATAGCTGTCTTTCTCGTTAGGCACGGATTACAGAGTATGAAGAAATTACATTTTAATTTTTATATTATTTATACCAGTTAAAGGTGTAAATGCCCCTTATAATGATAAACGTAGCATTTATTAGTATTTAATTTAGATTTTTATAGTAAGAATATTTAATTTCTGGGATATTTTATTATTTTAAAATTATAATGAAAGTTTGTTTTTAATTTATGATCAACATTTTATGTTCTATTTCTTACTTAAAAATCATCAAGAATGTCGCAGGTCGCTGAAATAGTTCATGCGGTAGAGCATATACCTGCTGATCCGAGGTTATGCTCAGACTTGGGCTGATTATTTTCCGAGGTTTTCCTCAATTTGGCCTCATTTCGCCAAATAACAACTCTCGCTATCACCAATTCTATCACATTAAATATAACCTAAGTAGTTGATACAGTACCGTTAAATAACCAATTTAAAAAATAACGTCATTAGAAACAATTTGTGAGAACACTGTCATTAGTGTAGCTGAGTTGGTAAATCGACAGACTATGGACTGAAAGCGCACCAGTTCACATCCTGATGAAGGTGGATTTTTAAACTCTCAAATAATATTACTGTATAGTCTAAGGATATACTGTATCCTTTTCTGGGTATAGGACATAGAGGGATTTAATATTTCCATAAGAAACATACAGGTAAGTATAAAAACAATGAAGAAACAACTCTATCAGGGGCCATGTATAAATTAGCAGGCTCTTGCAATTTGTAAAACAAGAAAGCATCAAGCTTTGACTTAGCAACTGGAAGTGATGTTCTCTTGTTTTATAAATTGTCGAAGCCTACTAATGGCCCACTGATTAAGTTGTTTTTCAATGTTTTTATACATAAATTTCTTATGGCAATGTTAAATCCCTATGTCCTATACGAAACAAAACACACATAGTAAATTAATTTGTAAATAACATTCTTTTTTTTATGTAAACTCATTTTCTGATTAATCCTCAGAGTAATAAATTGACCAGATGGGTCCTATTGATGATAATAACTATTTTCAGAGTTGGGGTTCACTTTCCAATAATAACTTACATCATTTTACCACAACTCTTTAACTACCAGTATCTAAGTGTTTGACTTTTCTACAGAAGAGCCAATTGTGGCATGAAGTTTTTTTTTTTAATTTATTTATCAAAATAGTGGTAGTATTTATTCCATGCTTCTTTTATGTCTTGGTGTGTTATTATCATGAGAATAAATTTATTCTTTCACTTTTTACACTGTTTACGAAAGGGAGAAATATTATATTACTGACAGTTTTATTAAATGACATAGTGAATTGTGTATGGTTGCTGTGGGGAGTTGTTCGAGATATTATATCATATTCATACCAATATAAAATGAGTTACCATGTATCTGTAGGAAGACGTATTGTATATACATTACTTATTTCTTGTCATAACTGTCAAATATTCTCCTTCATGGTCACACTGCATGTATTCAATCACAGGTTGTGGACTCACAAATGAAGCATGTGGCGTCATGGTACAAAATGTCGGATATTACTGATGTAACTAATCACAAAAAACAAATGAATGTTGATTGCTGGTTTTAACCTTGAGGATTATGCAGAAGTTAACCATTTATGTTCCAATTACTGTTCTTAATGAAAGAAGACAAAGGAAACTTCATATTTTTTTAAAGACAGACACTTCGAAAAACAGATGGATCTATACAAATAAGATATTATATATGGATGTTACAAAATAACACTGATTTTGGAAATCAAATTCCAAAAGTTATTCTAACAGATACTAAAACATAAAGAAATAAAATTCACCCACACAGCTCAGATTCCAGCCTATCTGCCTGCTGATTCTGAGCTCGCTCAGACGTGGATGCGATTACCACTTGGGCTAATTACTTCGCTGAATGTTTTCCGAGGTTTTCTCCAACTGTAAGACGGATGTCAGGTATTTTGATGTAGAATCCTTGGCCTCATCTCGCCAATAAATAACAGACTAAAAAAAACAGAGAATTAAATGGTTTTGTGATTTAATAAGAATGGATTCTCACAAAACTACATTTTATATACCGGTATATCTCCATTTTCTACACAATGTTAAAAGTTCTGGCACTGGCTTACTATATTACACAAGAAATTGGCTTTTTTTAATCACCATGACAACAAGTTTGTTTCTGGTTGCTCTGGTAGTGGTGTTTCCTGTAAGTTGGCCTGCAAGATCACCAGATATTAACCCAGCAGATTGGTTGTGGGGCTGTCTGAAGGAAAGAATGTTCTTGAGCAAACCTACGACAATTGATGAGTTGAAGGAATACATCGCACACATTGTGGCAGATATTCCATAACACGAAATCAGGGCTGCTGAATACAGCACTAAAGAGAGGCTGTTACTTGCAAAAAAACAAAATGGTAACATACATACATCATCTACGATGAAGTTATGGTAGTGGGTGGAGATGCAAAAGATCCTATTTCTTGTTTTATAAGCCAATGCCAGAATTTTTAAGATTGTGTAGAAAATATGAGCAATTAAATTTACCTCTTACTTTCTAAAATCCTACAATATACCGGTATATGAATGCATACCAGCATTAAGGCATCCTGAAGAAAAATCTAAGACTTAGCAATTATAAGAGTAAAGTAAGAACAATGGTCTTGCAGCGCAATGAGTAAGGTGCTGGACTGGCGTTAGTAAGGTTCATAGTTCGAGCCTATGTGTTGCTATTATGTTTTTAGTTTATTGTTTTTAGTACCATTTTTATGTACTTCTTTTGTAGTAAGTTATATATAGGATGCCTATTTTTGTCAATTCGTTTTGTTCTTATGATTTATTTTGTCATCGTACTAGTAAAATAAATTATAAGAACAAAACAAATTGACGATGATATCCTGTGAGTGCATACAAACCTCAACAGCATCAATAAAAGACTAGTCTATCCTAATAGGAATTCTTACAATATAAGAAAAGAAAAGTGCAAGTTGTGCAGAAAGCCTTTTTTCTTAATATACGAAATGAAAATAACACATTAAAAAGTAGGGCCTAAATAAGTAGTAATACTGGAGCATATTTTGATGCAGTCCATAATATCTTGATTATCATCCTTTCTCAGCACAAGTTTCTAATTACACACAGCTTTATTTTCAATATGTTTTTGACTTACTGTCATCACACTTCTTAACTGTTGCTTTGCTTGTCACAGAACTTAAAATTCTTAGTAAGTTATCGCTCTCTTATTTATACAGAACCTGTTGGTCCTATAACTCGACTCCTGTAAGAAAGTAAATTGAAAGAAAAAACGATAAAAAAATCTATTACTGAAGAAAAATTCATTCTGGCAACAGGAATCGAACCCAGAACCTCTCAGCTCTGTGCGCTGAACATTCTTTGCATCTGAGCTATACCGGAACGTGATTCACAGTGCCGGCCAAAGTCTCCTCCTTCGTATCATCATTGGGTTCGATTCCTGGTGCCGGAATGATCTTCTCTCCAATAATAGGTACGGTACCTACAGTATGACTACTCATAGTCATTGATTGTTCAATGAGGACAGTGAGGCCTCATATATAAATATAAAAATAAAATAAAATAAAAATGGAATGGTAGCAGGTATACTCGAACCATTAACCTTATGGTCCCCACTTCGGCATCTAATCCACTATGTTACTGCACCAATATAAATATACATTCTTACTTTATGGCTTATAAAAGCTTTAAAAGCTAATATCTCGAAAATTAGGATTCACTGGAAAGAATTTTTGGATGAATAGCCCTAATTATTGGTTTTCCTTCTATACAAACTGACCTCAAGAAAGTTCAACAAAATCGGTACTATCTGGAGTATAACGGATTCCCCTTGTTAGATAGCTAGATAATAAATGTGACCATTTAAACATTTTAAGACGTGATAACTGAAAACAAATCGCTGGAGACATAACAAATTACTTAGGAAAGCTAAAACCCCAGAAATAGTAGTAAAAGAATAAGTATAAAAGATTGAAGGTGTCTGTAACAGGCCACTAAGTCTGTTATCAGACAGGATGACGACAATGATGATATAATTTGCTTCATACTTAAATAAATGAGATTAAGGTTTGCATACGATATTAGCCCTATATATACATGTTTGCTTGTAAGCAACTAAACGTTAAGCCTAAAAGGACCATAAGACGTTTATCTTATATTCTCTTGAAAGCATCATTGCTGGGATACATGTCAATATAATATATAATATCTACAAATATTATAGTAAGACAGAGGGAAGAGTTAAGGCGTTTAATAAGGTGTTTAATATGTACAATTCTAACAATGACTTCTGAACCACGGCAGTTGTTTTCATATTATAAACAAAGTCATAATGTGAAGAAAATATGAGATTTGTTGCTACGAACATTTTTAACTATTTTTCACCACTGTTTTCAATAACATCCCTCCAATATAAAGCAGAAAGTAAATTATTATAATTATTTTATTTGTAATCAATCATATAAATAACTAATTTTGTATTAAATATAAAAAGTTACTATTTTAACAATTTTAAAATAATTTTGTGGTATCGATTTAATACTCATGGCTAGGCCTACATACTTTATAAAAATTCCCGTGAATAAAAAAATATGTATATGGATTACTGGTTATTAACAGTGTGCAACTAACACATAAGTATATTTAACGCCAAAAATATTTTCGTAGCCTAAATTAAATAAAATAATCAGACTTCTGCATAATTCTGCATGTCAATATTTGCAAGCTTGCTAGTAACAACGCAGGCAAAATAAACAGCACTATATATAAATATACGCACAACAGTGTCCGAAGATGGAGCTGTGGGGATGTATAGTATGTTATAACTTTTTCAAAACCAAAATAGCAACATTGCAAAAATGAAAATCTAGCTGTTTGACAGTAAGATACATCAATATAAAATGTCGTGTACTTATACATACAATCTCCCCTTCTTCGGTCACTAATTCATAATTAATAAGAGAACATATTGTTAGAAGTCCCCAAAAATATTTAAATTGTACTTTTTTCCCTATGTAATGAAAGGGTATTGCTGAGATTTCTTAGACTATTCAGATTCTACATTAAGAATATCAGACTACAATGGTCTCTATAATAATAAAAATAATAAATATTATTATTTCTGTTTCAAGATAATATCATATTAGAATCTGAATTCCGTGTTAATTGTAAATCGCAACAACTAATCAGATAATCACTTAGGCTAAACCAGTTAAAGATAATAGTTTGCTTTATTTTTAACATGCTCTTGCAATATAAGAATTTCAACCTTTAAATGAAAGTCTTCAGCCTATCGATAGTACTTACGTGAAATAATGTCATCATAGGCCTTCAACATATAGGCCTAACTTTAAAAAGTCACTCTTTTCCTAATGTTTATTTTTAAACAAACTTTGACAAATTATTTTAATTAGCTTCTTCGTTGGGCATAATAAATGGACCTAACTTATTTGGTAATAAATAGGTTATATTGTAAAAGAGCACATTCTTATAATATCGTTAAAAATTTAGTAACAAAAAAACACATTTCAACGCTACTAACATGCTAAATTACCTAAATAAAAACACTTATTTTTTATAAACAAGTCCAACTATTAAAGTAGTGGACCTACTGATAAAATTGCATTAATTCGAACAATATTAAATAAAATTTTAATAGTTAAGTACGCCTATATGAACATACCGGTACCCTTGCATTACATAGTTTGTTGCGTACAATAGAATGTAACCAAATCATGTAGTTGACGATGTGATGTCCTAATCATAAGTATGAATAGTTATACATAATAAGGTTAAACAATAATACTTGCTACTTTGTATGTCCAGTTAAATTACAGATTTCGCAAAACACACAAAGACGCAGAATCTTTCTTTCGATGACGCGCGACAATTTTTCCGTCTTGAGTAATATCCTCATTATAAATATTATAAGTATGAATAGTTAAATAACATGGGACAAGCAATAATACTTACCTATTTCGTTTGCAAAAACGATACAGATTTTTACATAAAACACACAGAAATATGCAAAATATTTCACAGCTGACGACTGACAAATGTTCCGCCTTACTTATTGCGCATGCTCGCAGAACAGCCAACTGTAGCTGGAAATCCTGAAACATGGTAATAACAGAATTTAGTACATACTAGACTAGTATTATTATGTGGTTAGCCGATGCAAAGAAGTTCAGCACTATTATGTAAATGCAACGGAGGAGCAGGGATTGGTATAACATTTTCAGAATGTTTTCGGTCCATATTTCTTTATTTTCTGACCAAGAAGCCGAACTAGGTAGAATCTTATTCAGCTGAGGCGCGACAATTTTTAATTCCTGATTAATAGTATTGCGCATGAATGGGTTTTTAAATTATGTATGCAGTTTATTCCGTCGTGTAATTTTAATTTAATTTGATTAATTTGGTTTCGTCAATTTTTCAGTGAATTTAGTTTAGTCCATTGTTTGTCGTCACGAACTAATTTACTGTGTTGGCTGCGCTGCATATTGTTCGTCTTCTGTTCTCCATATGGTGCATATGCGCAATGAATATAATTAAAATTATTATAACTTCGTTTTTATGTTAAAATTAATCTATTGCATTTTGCGTCTGAGGAACACCGAAAGGCTTGGAAGAATTGTAACATGTTTCCAGAAATTTGTTAACTGTTTTGAAGATCATAAATAGTGATTTTTTTTTAGTACAGCAAATATCGCCTTACGCGAGAAGAGCCAGATTTGAAATGCCGACAGTGCCATACTATTGTTATAAATTAACTTCACTATTGTTTATTGTAAAATAAACACATTAAATATGAAGTCCTAATTACTATAGAAGTATAGACAACTGCAACAACATTAAAATTCCAAACTAAAATAAACAACGTACAGACACTTGTAAGCTAATCATACTTATGGAGCGGACAACGTAGGCCTACATACAGAAATACGAAACAAATTTAAATGGTAGGCTAATTAGTGTACAGTGTATATTGTAGTAACTGTGTAAATACTGTAAATAAGCATGACTCTATTCAATAGTATGTGTAAGAGACAAGTTACAATTTTAGTCTTCTCTATGAATATAATAAAGTGTAATTATTTTTCTATCTTCTTGATTACCTGCAGAGGTAACAACAATGCTGGAAGGACTCGTGGAGGTTCATCGTACACCACAGCTCCTGGAGCTGAACCAACTGTCAACCGTGGTACTCCTGCTTCTGTCAGGTGAAATTGCAAAGCCCTCTATTGTTTGGATTACAGTGCATATAACGTTTAAAACAAGATTTCATTCTTTAATTAATGTGAATAATTTATACTGTATAGACAGAAGCATATTAAGAGCGAGTAGAAAAAGGGAGTAGCCTTGCCAAAAGTTCAAAAATAAAAAACATACGAAGAGGTTAGTTAGCTTCTTCTCTATTCCCTCAAAGGATATTGGTACTGCTCTGTACCACTCCATGAAGATAAAATTTCTAGAGAAACCAATAATTTTGTTTCTAAGTAAAATCCTAGATCATATATGTAACAGATATGTCGGGGTTATAGGCTTTGAGGTTAACAACTTTTGTCAGATTTACTACGCTGCCATATAGTTGTTACATAAGGAGTCACGTCATAATACCCATTTGAATTGCATTATCAACTGTGCTGCCATCTCGTATTCGTTTACGGCGGACGGGTGGCGATCCTGGCGGTTGTTCTCTTCAAAGTGCTGCCGATTTTAACGTAGCGAGGAGTTCTGTTACATATATGATCTAGGGTAAAACTATAAAATAAAATAACAACAGAGATTTCAAATCTAGTTTTGTTTTCATGCTCCCCCTATCATGATACTTGAATACATCGCTACTAGTATTGGTATATAGGCCTAGTCTATATGCAAATAATAATATTAAAAATTGAAATGGAAGACCAATTTAAGAATTAAATCATTAAGAAGTTACAACGAAATCATCATAAGACTCCCTAAGTCATGAAAATAGTACCGTAATTCGTCATTTGAAACCACAAAGAACATATTATGGACAAGAATAAGTTCTTTGGGGTCATAATAGCCTACACATTAATTCTATCAATCTGGGGAGAATGGTTTATCCTTCACCCAAGAATAAATAGTTTTGTTAAAAAATTTATATGAAAAAGGAAGGAAAAGTTCTGATCCTAAGGGCCTCAGTCTGTATTCGTGGTTAGGTCTGTCCCAGAGAGGATTGCAATCCATTGTAATGCTACATGTTTACATGTTCGTTACTTTCTTAAATAATATTTTGTATTTATTTAATTTTTGTATCCCAAAGACTGATATTATTAATAAACATAAAATATAAGAGAAGTAATATTTGAACTCTAATTTCAGCCGCTCCCGTCCCACTCTGAAGCCATCAACTGCCATTGTGTCCAAAGCTCAGGAATTTGTGGACATCTACAGATACCCGCCTAGCAGGTAGGTGAAACTTGTGACGAGGGTGTGAACTGAACATTTTCTCTATTTTAAATGTAAAAAAATTCAATATACATTATTCGTTCTTTGTTCTTAACCATGTACTTCAGTCTGTGAGGTAAAAACGTGTAAAAAGAACGAGGTCTGTAGTCATCATTAAAATTAAAAATTAAATTATGACTAGTAAACAATAGGTTTGCCAACTCATTGTCGATAAAAAAAATACTGTTCATAATAACTAGCAGTGTTGCCATGCTCGCCTTGCATTGAAAATGAAAATAAAGTCGTTGTTATGTACTGAATTAGTAACATATAAAATACAGAAACTATATTAGGCACCTGAATGGAGCAAATATTCCATGGCCTTTGCGTTCACCCAATTTCACAACTCTGTATTTTTCTTATGGGAGTATATGAAACAGAGGGTATTTCCTGCCATAGATTACATGTTATTCAAGAGCTCAAGAACAAAATTCGGCATGAAAATGAACACATTGGCCAGAAATTGCGTGTTCGTGTCATGACAGGTTTCCAGAAGCGACTTCAGCGGTGAATTGCAAGTAGAGGAAGTCACCTGAAAGATAACTTCAATTATGTAAATAAATAAACACCAAAAATATAAATAAGCTATTAGGTTGTTTAAATACATATTTCATTAACTCTAAAAATTTTATTACTTACTTACTTACGGGCTTTTAAGGAACCCGGAGGTTCATTGCTGCCCTCACATAAGCCCACCATTGGTTCTTATCCTGAGCAAGAGTAATCCATTCTCTATCATCATATCCCACCTCCTTCAAATCTATTTTAATATTATCTTCCCATCTATGTCTCAGCCTCCCCAAAGGTCTTTTTCCGTCTGGCCTCCCAACTAACACTCTATATGCATTTCTGGATTTGCCCATACGTGCTATATGCCCTGCCCATCTCAAACGTCTGGATTTTAAGTTCCTAATTATGTCAGGTGAAGAATACAATGCGTGCAGTTCTGTGTTGTGTAACTTTCTCCATTTTCCTGTAACTTCATCCCTCTTAGCCCCAAATATTTTCCTAAGCACTTTATTCTCAAACACCCTTAACCTGTGTTCCTCTCTCAAAGTGAGAGTCCAAGTTTCACAACCATAAAGAATAACCGGTAATATAACTGTTTTATAAATTTTAACTTTCAGATTTTTGGACAGCAGACTGGATGATAAGAGCTTCTCAACCGAATAATAACACGCATTTCCCATATTTATTCTGCGTTTAATTTCCTCCCGAGTGTCATTTATATTTGTTACTGTTGCTCCAAGATATTTGAATTTTTCCACCTCTTCGAAGGATAAATCTCCAATTTTTATATTTCCATTTCGTACAATATTCTGGTCACGAGACATAATCATATACTTTGTCTTTTCGGGATTTACTTCCAAATCTATCTCTTTACTTGCTTCCAGTAAAATTCCCGTAAAATAAAGTTTTATTACATTTTAAAAGTAGTTCGCTAAAAATGCATCACCCTGTATACGCAACCTTCTCGTGCAGTGTAGAAATTGTTTGCTAAGGTCAGCTGAGATGAACATATGGCAGATGCACTTGAGCAGGCTTTGAAAGAAACTTTTTATATAAGTGTTTACTTACTTACAAATGGCTTTTAAGGAACACGAAGGTTCATTGCCGCCCTCACATAAGCCCGCCAGCGGTCCCTATCCTGTGCAAGATTAATCCAGTCTCTATCATCATACCCCACCTCCCTCAAATCCATTTTAATATTATCCTCCCATCTACGTCTCGGCCTCCCTAAAGGTCTTTTTCCCTCCGGTCTCCCAACTAACACTCTATATGCATTTCTGGATTCGCCCATACGTGCTATATAATTTCATCTACGTACGGAGTTAATCTTCTCAAAAGAATATTGGACAAAATTTTGTACGACGTCAACAAAAGTGATATTCCTCGAAAGTTACCACAGTTGGTTTTGTCCCCCTTTTTAAAAATAGGTACAATTATGGACTCCTTCCATTGTTCTGGTACAATTTCCTTTTCCCAAATAGCAAGTACAAGTTTATTAATTTCGCTATATAATGCACTCCCACCCTCTTGTATTAATTCTGCTGGAATTTGATCGATACCTGGAGACTTGTACTTTTTCAGATTTTCTATCGCAATTTCGACTTCCGAAAGCGTGGGTTCGGGTATAAATGGCTCAGCAGTTTGTATTTCAATTTCGTCCCGATCATTTCTATTTCTATTTCTATTTGGCCTATGTACATTTAGTAGTTGATATAAGTGTTTATAATACCAAATACTTACCGAGATGTACTTTTTATATTTAATATCTTTCATCCAGACACCCTGTATTTTTATATTACGAAAATCTGTATTTAGAATTGATATCACAGTCTACTATATACAGTTACGAAGCTTGAGTTTTGAGGGTGCTAGAAACAATGGACTGTGACGGTACTATTTTGCATTGCCTGTAATGAGTCGATATTAGCGATCCTAGTGGTGAGCAACTATCTAATGTTTGCATATTTACTACGTATTGAGCTTCGCGACTGTATATACTAGACTGTGGTGATATGTTATGCATTTTAAAAAATATATAATATTTATTTTGGCAGGCCTGATCCTGTGTACCCTACACCTCAAGTGGACAAAACAGCTGCTAAATGTCGTAAGGATGTGTGTCTTCTCCCCGACTGTTATTGTGGAGGCAAAGATATACCAGGTAGAGTGCCGTCATCTCACTAGAATAACAATATTCTGCAATCAACCATTTCGTCTGAAAATGATTTTTTTATTTACCGGTACTAGCTTTATTTGGACTGAAAATTTATGAGTATAGGTAGATGACCCATGGATTTTATTTATTTTGCTGTCTAGGAATTATGAATTAGTCTATATTCCAAGACATTTCTGATCTTTATTTTACTGTTTAAGGGTAACCAACTTTACATCCATGTCGAAGTTATTTTAGAACTTGGAAATTGAAAAGATATATCTATATATGACGTATGATTTTCATTTGTAAATTTCAGTAACATCAGATTGCATTATAAACTGCTAGAGTAGGAAGTAAAATTTTATGTACGTGTTATAAATATTGCGACTTTTATTTCAAACAATAATGTAACTTTTATTGTTTCAACAATAATCACTTTCTATAATTGAATTTAAACACTCCCGTCAACAATGGGATTTCCTCTCCACACAGCAACACAGTATTCGTTATTGCACTCCACAGACGACAATGACAATTCACTTGGATTATTGAGAACAACAATGTACTGCTAATCTCAACTAATGTTCACAAAGCACTATTTACAACACAAAACTCTCAGTTCACAGTTCGTTTGCCTTGGTTATTTCTTCTAGCTCACTCACTTAAGTTCACAGAATATCGAACCCAGGACTTGCAAGAGTCAGTCCATTGAACTTCGAACTCAGGTCCCCCATCTGCGGTCCACTGCACTCGAACCAAAGGCTCCGGATACGCTGCACTGGCCAAGACGCTCTCACAGTTGCGGACACACTCAAGTCGAACTCCAGTCTCGAAGCTGGTTTCACTGCTACACAGGACTGACTGGCTTGCTGACCAAAAACTGAACTGAACTTCTCCTCGCGTCCTGTATTTATTAGTTAAACCACACTTTCCAGAAAGTGCGATGCTCGAAATTTCAACTTCTACAGACTTCTGTTCTCGCTGCTTCTTCCTGGACGATTCTGTTCGGGAGGTTTCATCCCCCCCCCTTCACCAGCAGCTTTGCGTCCCCCTTTGCCTCGCGCCCCAGTGCACCTCCCCTTGCCCTCTCGGCATGCAGACGTTCCCCTTACGTCCATCTTCTCGCGTGCCCCACCCTCTGTGGGACGCGTGATCGAGTCTCGACGTGGCTGTCACAATATGAACATTATAATTTAGTACTATAGTCACTCTGCTATACGTTGTAATACATGAATATGAAATATATTAAACTTCGACTTTGCAATACTAAATGCTGTACCGGTAATTAATTGCAGACCTTGATTTTCTAATAGTTTGATCTTTTTAAGATTTTGTATGTTTATTCCAAGTAACCTTTGCATCAAACATTACTGCTAAACATTTTAGTAGTAGTAGTTTGGTTTCGTAATGTTAACTGTTATTAAGTTTTCTACAGACTGTTTAATTCTTTTAAAGAATTTTCCATTGTTGTTTTAAGGGGAGACTCCACTGAAAATCATGAAATTGTTTCAAACAAAAATTATTGGGTATTTCACTTCTTTAGAATGTAGGCCTATATCTTCATACCTCAAATGGATTTAGTTCAATTCTGATTACAAATATGTTTAAGTTTGTTTCTTTAATTAAGACTGCAAGGGGCGTGGCATTTAAAGCGCTGTCAAAATGATTTTTTCATCAAAGAATTCTTTTCACAAATTTCTGATTACAAATCTAGTAACTTTTTATTCTAAAGTTGGCTCCCTGAAGTTACTAGATGAATGTAGCAGAGGAGAATTTTATTTTATATAAATATTCATTTTACTTTCAAATCCATTTTTCCATAAGTTTATTTTTCTTGATTCAACACCAACTTTCTTACGACAAATATTAATCAATTTGGATGAAATTTTTACTGCAAGTATTTATGAGGTAGCTGTATGTTTCTATGCATTTATTTTGTAAGAAATGCTGCTAGTTAATTTATCAATTTTTTTCATGAAGTATAGGAAAAATAACATTTTTTTTTTTAATTTCAATTTTTTTTTTTCAAAGTGAATAAATGAGATATTTCATAAAATGAATGCATAGAAGTGTTTCTCTATGTCTTGTAAATGTAACCAAAAAAAAACGAAGCTTAAAAATTGAGATCTTCTACTAAAAATGTGGGTTTCATTTGTAAGTTCAAAATTTCGATTTTGTTAGTCCTTTACATAGTAAACATGCTCTCAAAATTTTGTTCAAAAATGATTAGGATAAAAGTTGTCATTTTTAGTGGGGTATCTCCTTAAGAGAAGGTATGCTGCGTCTTTTGGAGCCATTTGTCTGATGGATATCTTTCTGATAATGTTTCATTTGATATCTGTTTTAATAGTTCTGAAATGATTTCTTTCTCTTTTCACAGTTTCTTTCAAAATCAAGTATGTGTTTCATGTTGATATTCTAGTAGATTTTCTGAATTGATGATTTTTTTTTTCCATTTCACTATGAATTCCTAGTTCATTCAGATGTCTGGTGATTTCACTAATTGGAGTGCTTTGTATTTTCAGTGTTCCTTCTGTGTTTTATTGATTTATCGATGTTTGAATCCTGGAACAGATGTATTATAGCAGCCACCCTCCTGATTGGTTGAATGATATGAATATATACGTATTGGTGTTAATAATCGATACAGAATGTGTAGCCAACCTCTAAATTCACTGACAGTTTTCGTTACAACGTCGTATTGTATTATTGGTTCAGTGAATACTCTGTTTTTACAAGTAAAAATACGAGTGTTTCATAAAAGACGAGTATTTTCCTTGGACCACAAATACAATACAAGGAATATAAGAATTATATTATACAACTAGCCGTACCCGTGCGCTCCACTGCACCCATTAGAAATAAATATAAAGTAATTACATAATTAAAATAGGACGTTTGATCGTGTTTGATAGAAGGATAAATCGTTTATTATGTTACTTAATTTAAATTTTATTAAAAAAATTAAAATTCGATCATTTTGATCCAGAGACCATTCATTTGTCATAAAAATTATTTTACGAAATACAGGAAACGAATGTATAGAATAGCCTATCAAGTTTTCTGTGCATAAGAAGGTATTTTAATCTTACCTGCCCTCGATTCACTCAGAAGCTACTGTAATAACATTATAGCATTATGTCCATCTAGAGAAACTACACTTTCTAATGGTGAACTAATAATTAATTATACAAATCGGTTAATTTAGCTTCTGATATTACTTCATACAAACACAGAAACATTCTCTGTAGACTATGTTTCATAGTTTTCGATTGTTGTTGTCCAAGGCCCCTTATGGACGAAGTCATTTGTTTTTTATTTCATTACACCGCCTTACATGGCGTTGTTATTGTAATTTTGAAACTCATTTATCTCATTAAATATCAGTCCTATCAAAATTTTGCATAGAATAAAACTTATCGGAAATTATATTTCAAGAAACTTTTGTTATGTAATATTTTTCATGAAAATTAATAATAAGGGAGATATTTCGATTTATTTAATTCAGGTCCCCTTATAACTCCCCTTTTAAATAAAATATTTTGAATGCCATGTAGCCTAAATTCTAAGTTACAACGAACTTAATTTATATTCCAATTTTCATATAAATCGGTTCAGCCATTATCGTGTGAAAAGGTAACAAACATCCAGACAGACAGACATACAAACAAAAATTTCAAAAAAGCGATTTTCGGTTTCAGGGCGGTTAAGTATATATGTTAGGACCAATTATTTTTGGAAAATCGAAAATTACCAGAAAAATTTCGGCTACAGATTTATTACTAGTATAGATTTTAACTTTCAATCTTTGTAAACTATATTTCAAACTGAAAAATGTATATCAGTGATCTGTAAATATGTATGCATGATGTGTGGATGATGATTCAGGCGATCTCCCAGCTGAAGAAGTTCCCCAAATAGTGCTGCTTACCTTTGATGATGCTATCAACGATCTCAACAAAGGACTGTACCAAGATATATTTGAGAAAGGTCGCACAAACCCCAATGGATGTCCGATTACTGCTACATTCTATGTCTCTCATGAATGGACCGACTACAGCCAGGTGCAGAATCTCTACTCAGATGGGCACGAGATGGCGTCACATTCCATCTCGTAAGTCTGCGTATAAAGCCCGGATATTGTCATCAAGAAGTTCTGGTTCTTTTCTGCTGTCATAGGTTTTGATATGTGCTATTCATTGTCATATTTATTTAATTTTATAACAACAAGCATAACTCTCTCCAGTTGACAAATAATATTATTTTACTATTAACAGAAAGTTCTTTCCAAACATCATTGTGTGATAAATTGTGATCAACTTCACAATTTTATTTAAAAAAAAAAACAATTATAAACTGTGTAACAGTTTACTAAACATAAGATTTAGCATGGGAAGTCAATACCATCTTTCCGATATGTTTTATGGGAAACTTTTACAAGGAAAAATGTTGTTGTTGTTTTCTAATGCCAGGCGTTTGACAATAAAGTCATTTGACCTCTTGCACTCCAATATTTTTCAAAGATATTATCATGACCAGCCACTGAAGCATGGAAAAATGTTAAGGCATTAAAAATACATCGAAATGCACTACCGGTAATAACTATTTTGTTTTCATATAAAGTTCAGAGGAATTAATTAAATACGGTAACTAAAAAGTAACTTTATTTGCATTATTTAACATTTTACATTTGTTTTTTTATTCCTTTTCTATTTTACATAGAGTTTCATGGGGCAATGACAGAAATAACACAAAATTAAATAACATTGTTGACAGGCCTACATTAGGGAAGGCAAAATCCAGAAATAAGCTAAATAAAGTTACAATTTAGGATTTAATTTAATTAATTTCTCTGAAACTGTTAAGAAAACAAAATAGTTGTCAGTGCAGTTCTATGTATATGTTAGTCCCTTAACATTTTCCTTTAAAATTTTATTTTCTTGTGAAACATGCAGGGAAGATAGCATTTACAAATAACTGACTCTATGTTAAAATCCTATGTATAGTAAATTGTATTACACATAATATGTTCCTGTTATTTACAGCAATTGAAATGTTGATTATTTGCCTGTATGTAGCCTTGTCTCATCAATATTGTCCTCTAAAATCTGATGGAGTTAAGTATTAATTGATAAATTTTGTACGTACATTCTCCATATAGTATTGTACCATGTTTTTGTGTTAAAACCAAGATTCCCATCTTGGTCTAGAGGGGGTCTAGAATTTTAAGGCCAATAACATTTCTTAACATGGCTTCCTTTGATTTGAAGTTAAGAAGAACTTCAGCAGCAACTTCTTGTCCACGTGAAATTAAGTTCTTCTAGTTATCTTTGTCTATCTTTTTATAATCAGGGCTTAGAATTCTTTTTATATTATACCAGTATACTTCTACTTCAGACACTGAATTTGACACCTCCAGACTTGGAGAGTTCAGGAAGGTCTTTAAAGACTATACAGTATATAGAGGTATAGAGAATATCAATTAACTAACCAACAATTTATTTACCATATTAAATTTCTAATAGTACCATACATACCGTAAACTGGGATAAACTTGACCGATGGGGTAAATCTGACCACAAAAAAATTTAAATCATGATATCAGATGCACTGAATATATTTTTAAAGTTCATTATTTTTTCTCCGTTTCTTAAGTGCTTAACAATTCTAGTTACAATTAGGGCTGATGATATCATTATTTAAATCTTTCTTCTTTTGTTTGTGGCCAAGTTTACCCCAGTTTACGGTACTTCCTACAAATTTTTAGTTTTCTGTTCTCAAAATTGCTAACTAATGGATATATATATATATATATATATATATATATATATATATATATATACACACACACAGAGCGTTCACCTACGGGTGAGGCCAGGAAAGCGGCATGTACTGATACGCCACTTTGTGCGCGCAGTTGTTGAGACACACTCGACAATCAAGGTCGACAAGTTATCAGTTGTGAGCCAGATGTTGCAGTATTTAACACGTACAGTGCAGTTTCTTGACACAGTTGCTTAAATATTCAGCGTGTGTGTAAAATTTGTTAACAATGCAAAACGCAAAATTCACGCTTGAACAGAAAGTTTTTATGTATGCTGCATATGTGAAAACAGAGTCATGTAGAGAGGTGCGTAGGCAATTTGAAGTGAAATATCCGGGTGCTCCAATTCAGGGTAGAGAAACTGTTAGACGTCTTGTTAACAAATGAAGGACAGCAGGGTCGATAAATGCTACAATTCCTAAGCGAAAACGAAGAGTATTGACGGGAGAAAAAATTGATGAAATCAATGCATAATTTACACGCTCTCCTAATAAATCTCTAAGACGTGTTTCACAGAAAGTTAGTGTTTCAAAAACATCAGTCTTTACTGCTGCTAAACTTTTAAAATTAAAACCCTACAGAGTATAGTATAGAAAGCGGACGCTTACGGATAGACGATTCCCGCAAGCGACATCGCAGGCAGGCTGCTTTCCTGGCCCCATCCGTAGGCGAACGCTCTGTATATATATATATATATATATATATATTAAAATGCTGACGAGGAAATAGGAGTGTCCTGAGAATACCTTTCAAAAAATCTATCACAAATTTCTGATAGACTTACTGGGATACGAAACTATGTCTCTGACCGTTTCAAATGTATATCATTTTACTTTTAGGTGTATTTCCAAATTATGTAATAAGCTTTGTCAAATATGGCAACCTTTTCTTAAGGGAAGCTATATTTATTATTATTATTATTATTATTATTATTATTATTATTATTATTCAATACTATTTGGTTAAAGATACATTCAGGCAGAAATCTCAATATTTCTCTTTCTAATCTGTGGACAAAAATCTGTCGTAACTAATAGAAACAGTTGTTTAAGGTAAAAAGACGAAAGAGCTATGCTTCTTGTGCACAGATGCTGACCTGCGGGGTTCTGAACCCCGCACCACGGATGCTGTATGAAGGTCACATGCCTTGCAAGCCTTCACTGCTTTATCTTATGTGCTCACTAAACAAAGCTTCATGAACAAGCCAATAACAATGCTTTGCATCTTGTCTTTTGTTTTCCTGTCGACCATTCCATGAAAATACATCACATCCTCTCTTCCATCATTCATAATACACATGAATTTATTTTAATAATCCATTTCTCCATTTTAAATTCACTTATTTAATTCATAATTACTGTGGCTTCAATGCTTTTTTCTCTAAATTTCTTTTATCGCAATGATTGCAATTTCTTTTGTTTGTAACTCATTATTCTACAAAACTATAATATCATCTTTTGCATGGCATTTACTCTCACTGTATGCTATTTTGCATTCTCAAATATGTCACTTAATCATTTTCATACTTCATAAATAATAACGCATTTTAAATACATTTTCGTCGCGATACATACCATGCGTTGTACACGCTATCTAATTGACTCTGAAAAATTCTAACCTCCAAATCACTTCGAGACATCTTTACTTTACGAAATATTTATAAATTCCTCCTTTTTATTCCAAATCCCACAACAAAATAAAATAAATTGATTTCAATTAAACTATGTTATCATTGAACATCCCGGAAAATTATAATCTTACTTGACTTCAAAAAATATTTTATGGGATATATATAAATTCCTCCATTTTATTTCTAACGTTTTCCTATAAAATCTTAAATGTAATATATACATAACAATGAAATTATGTTTTGATATCTACATATTAAATTTTACACGAAAAAAAAAATCGTAATTACTTTTGATATATGCTACAAAATTAATTATTTGATTCCCAAAAAATCTGCTGAATAATTACAACAATATATCCTCCACTCCTCCATAATATTTCCACATTCTGCTGTTTCCCAAACTCCTTGGCCAACACAGGTGGCTTTGCAGCAGAGGAGATTCCACAACTTGTACTGCTAACGTTCGACGATTCAGCAAACGATCTCAACAAGGGATTGTATACAGACCTGTTTGAAAAGGGACGCACAAACCCTAATGGATGCCCCATAGCCGCCACATTCTACGTATCACATGAATGGACAGACTATAGTCATGTGCAGAACCTGTATGCAACTGGGCATGAAATTGCATCGCATTCCATCTCGTAAGTCTCAAAAATTGCATTATAAGGTTGCAGACAGAAGTGAAGAAATATGTTACAAGAAGAAGTATTAAATCCAAGGATTCTCATGATCACAACGCATACATAATGTTCAAAACATTTTGTGGATATATGATAGCGTTCGAAATTTTCCACATATCTGTCTGAATTTTATGTCACGGAATCAGTTTATAATAACAAGAATACCAGTACTTTCAAGTTAAAATATGCATAGATCTTTATAAGTAAATAGTGATATGCGTTACAAGAGCGGTATGTTGAAGTTTTCATGGTCGAGGAAAAGATTGAAAAAGCGAAACGTAGTTGAGCTTTTTTAATTTCCAAGAACATGAAAACAAACATACCGCTCGTGTATCGTACATTATTTTGTGCGAAGATCGTTTATTACATACCTGAAAGACGAATTTATAATTAGTTGCAATGAAATCTCCATGTTGGTTTCTGTTTAATGACGGCAATTTTGGAAAACAAAAATATCTTTCTTCAACATTGTTGCTATAAAATGTTTTCTGTGTTTACTATACTCCAGCAGGCCGTGATATACGTCTGTCTTTTTTTTCCCCCAGTCTATAAATGCGAACTTAAACGGTAAGGTTATGTAATAATTTATTTTTCATTTTAATATTTTAACAATATTATTTATATAACATATTGCAGTAATAACATCAGCATCTGGAATCTTGTTGATTTTTTCACGGCTTCCTTAATGTTACTTGTATCAGGAATGCAATAAGTTTCGTGGAGTAGTAGACTTTACTTAATTTTTGCAAATATTTAAAAACAATAATTAACATTGCAATTTAGGTGAAATTGCAGTGGTAAGTTTCCAATTTATAATTATTACTATGTTAAACGTCTCTAAAAATAATATGTTAAAAGCCTAAAGCAGTAAAATGAATGTCGCGCTTAAGCGGTAAGAAGAGGGAAATTGTTATGTGTGTTACGTTGGGAATACTGAATGTGGTATTTCACACTTACCGCATATTGGTTCTGTGCAGAAAACAAGCAAATACGCACGATCTCGCACAAAATAATATATTATGCCAACTCATGATTATCAGGCATCATTATCAAATCATCACACGTATTTGTCCTCGTGATCTCTTAGTCTCCTACCAGAATATTGGTAGTGTTCCCAAAGACCTTTTAATTTTCATTGATAGTTTAGGAGTTGTTGAGGTAGACGAGCTCTGTGCATTGTTGCCATGTGATATGAACGTCTTATTATTCCATTTTTATTTCCTTCTAATTTTGTATGTCTAGCAGTCCTTAAAAATTTAATTTTGCTAGTCATGATTATTTTTATACCACACTTTTGCATCATCCAGAATGATTATCAGGCAATAGAAACGGGCATTTTAGAAACCTTTCATTTTTATTGACCATATTAAAGCTTCTGATGAAGTTGAACGAGATATAATTATTACAAAATAAAAACATTCAAAATTAATTATTACGAAATAGAACATGAATCTATAGGCCTAACAGTAATAAAATAAAACATAGAATAAACGTCTACATGAGAAATTCTTTAATATCTTTATAAATGACATTTTCTAATTCAATATGGAGGCAGATCTACATAACAGAAATCACATTAATAAAAATAAACACTCCTCTTTGGTAAATGTTCAGGTTATAAACGTCACTTCAGAGTTGAAACTAGGTCCTACCAGTACCAGTAAATTCAGATTAAGAATTCATTTGAATTAGATAATTTTGGAAAATTGCAGAAATGCAAAACAATTATATTTTTACGGTAGGATACTTATGTAACAGTTATCAAATTATAATTACGTGTTGTGTGTTATATACGACTTTACTAGATCGAACATCAGAAAAATTCCAACAAAACTGAAATACGTAATTATTAATTATGTTACAAGACCGTTATGTAGAACTTAACAAGTGAGCATGTTGAGTTCTTGTAAGGTAGTGTATTGTACAACGTTTTATGGTATTTTGAATCGTATATCTTAATGGAAAATAAATTAATAATTGTATTTTGCATGTTGTCAGAACAGAAATTATTGAGAATTTGTAGATAAAATAACAATTGAGAAACGTCTTAATCAGTTACTATGATAGGGAAAACGTCATAATCGGTTACTATGGTAGGAAAATAAAACAAAAGTGTTTACTACAAATGGTTTTGTCTGAGATTAATTTGTAGAAATGGATTGCATTGAAATTCCTAACGAAATATTGGTAGAAGCAGAACAAGCAAATCAAAGAGCTATACCAGGAAAATCTCGAGATCGATATTATAAGGAGCTGTCAATATTTAATGAATGGCGATAAAAGAAGGCAGTTAGCGAGATGTTAAATGAAACAGTTGTGTAGCCCGTTAAGTGTAAAATAAAAGGTGCTAGCCCGTTAAATCGTCCTTTACTTACACAGATGCACCTCTGTTAAACAACCTTTATGTTTCAAAATACCGTAAAATTAATTTACAGCCCTGGAAAGGGTATGTCCCAAAATTAGAATTTAATTACATTCCAAAAGATTTCCTAAGTAAGAAATGATCAAAGCATCTATCGTCAGATTCAAAGAACAGACCGCATAGTCTCATTGTAAATAGTTGATGATGATGATGATGATGATGATGATGATGATGATGATGATAAATAATTCTGGGTTGGTAAATGTCCAAATTTTAAAAAACTTTCACAGATCACTTTTCAATAGAAAATTAAATATCTTAATTTTTATTTTTATATTTATTAGATCTATAATTTAATTTATTTTCCTGTAAACTGTAGTTTTCTTTCAATAGTACCTTCTGTTTTTATATAGTTGAACTCAGGTCAAAGAGTCATTCCATTTACTCAAAATTCGAAAATCTTACAATCTGGTGTAGTGACTTTAATAATAAGCTGCATTTTAAAACTGAAATTATGTTGCGTACATATAATTTAAAATAAATTTGCACTCTTCTCAAATTAAAAAAATATTATGTTTATGTTTAAATACTTACAAAACTTATATTTTATTGACATTTCAACCATCGTTCCATGTAGGTATCATCAAAAAGGAATTCTTATTTTAGTAATGAAAATACAGCTTCTGAGCGACTTAAACTGTTGTTTAATGCCTGTGTGTCTGTCAATGCATTGCTTGTGACTTTCCTTTCATAATTAAAACACTTCGCACAGCATGATGCTATATTTCCATTGTTTTGCTACATTTATGTGCACTAAAAAAAAAAAAAAAAAAAAAAAAAAAAAAGACTGTGTTACTTATATATTGATTGCATGAACTTTCAACAGCAAAGAGAACAGAAAAAAAAAGAAGAGTAAAAAGATCGTAAATAATTTTTAACGTTGCATGTCTTGTATATTTTTTATTTATATCATGTAAAGTATCTCCATATTTTGTTAAGAATATTTTACAAAAAAGATATTACTTTCTTTAAAAAATCAAGTATATATTTATCAAATTAATTTTAAAATAACGTTTATCAAAATTAATTCATTTTACTTTTTATACAAATTGAGTGGCATAAAAATACACTACTCTTCAACTAGAAATGCATAATATGGCTAGAATGCACAACACTTGAAGGGAGTTGGTCACTAACAGGATAAAAATTGTAATTTTTTTATTTGCATTTTGCTTATGTTAAAATGCGCGTTTTTCTGAACATTTTATATTTAAAGGTATCCCCGTAACATGCCATGAAGGCACTTGGGGGGCATGGAGGTAGAGCCCCATGCTTTCCATGACCTCGGCACTGGAATGAGGTGGTGTGGTCGGCACCACGCTCTGACCGCCTTTTACCCCCGGGAAAGACCAGGTACTCAATTTTATAGGAGGCTGAGTGAACCTCGGGGCCGTTCTGAAAGTTTGGCAACCAGAAAAAACCCTGTGACTACCTGGGATCGAACCCCAGACCTTCCAGTCCGTAGCCAGCTGCTATACCAACTGAGCTATCCAGCCACCGAACATTTTATATAGAGTATAAAAATTTGTAGGTATATATTTCGAGAATATTCGTAATCAATAAAAGTGCTTATTCAAATCGTGGAGTCATGATGATCAATAATAACTTTAAACACTATTTCCCAAATCTACATTTTCTAACTTACTACCGCACTACTTATTGTAGAAAAACTACCTGCCTAGACTAACGAAATTTTCAGGCTATCTTCTTACCAGATGTATATAATAGCACTATACTATGTAGCTCAGTCGGTTAAGGTGCTTGCCTGTTGATCTAGAGTTGCATCAGGTGCGGGTTCGATTCCCGCTTGAGCTAATTACCTGATTGGGTTTTTTTCCGAGGTTTTCCCTAACCGTAAGGCAAATGTCAGGTAATCTATGGCGAATCCTCGGCCTCATCTCGCCAAATACCATTCGCTATTACAAATTTCATTGACGCTAAATATCCTCGCAGTTGATACAGCATCATTAAATAACCAAGTAAAAAAAAACTATACTATCAGATTTATTGAAGAAGGCCTATATTAAAATTATTCTGACTCTTACTTCATTATATGAGAGAAAGAATAAATTTTTGAATTATGAAAAAACTCGAAATGACCCAAAACCATAATATTTAAGGGGTTAGGTACAGCTTACAGCAGTAAAATTTTGGAAATATTCAACATTTTTTTCCTCCATTACTGTATCTTGTACAATAATGAAAATTAGTATGTGTAAAGCATTGTCCTTCTGCTATAAGAAGAAAATATTTTTACGGTTTAAAAAATTATTTACATCTTTTTTTTTCAAAATTCAGTTCACTGTGCAGTGATGAAGCGTTTCCCACATAACTCAAAAACTATCCAACATTCCCTGATGAAATATTTTGTGTGTATTTATGCATGTCATATCTATAATATGATGCAAGATCACTTCTCGACCTTTGATAGATTGTCTGATATAAAATAAATTAATTTAAAAAAATGGTCAGATATCAGTATTTTCTATTACACAAAATAAAAAAAAATATTATTTATTAAGGAATGTAGTTGAAAGAACATGATATTGTAAACATGAGTTTCAGCAATAAAATAAAAGAGAGAACATGAAAAAGATAACAAGTTTATGAGTTATGAGGGAAACACTTCATCACTGCACAGTGAACTGCCAACATTTTTAATTTTGAAAATATATATATACTTTTTTTAATCGTAAAAATATTTTTTTTCATATAGCAGAAAGACAGTGTTTTACACATACCAATTTTCATTATTTTACAAGATACAGTAATGGAGGAAAAAAAATGTTGAATATTTCCAAAAATTGTACTGCTGTAAGCTGTACCTAACCCCTTAAAGAAACCCTTTTTTTCTGGCAAGAGTGCCTTTTATACTTCTAAATCTACGTGCATAAAATTCTTCTGAAACCTGCAATGTAGAAAAAGAGAAAATTGTACAATTTATGTTTTTTTTTCCGCAACAAGTAAAGCAACATATCATAACTTACAGTACCGTAAAGTGGGGTGACTTTGAACGCCGAGGTGACTTTGAACAGTAATTTAGCGCCTTTCTAAATTAAATGCTGTACCCAACTGCGAAAATACTGAACTAATTTATTGATAACTTAAACAGTTTTTTCGCAATTGGGTACAGCATTTAATTTAGAAAGGCGCTAAATTACTGTTCAAAGTCACCTCAGCGTTCAAAGTCACCCCACTTTACGGTACATATTTAAAGAGCAGAAAGAAGATATAATGATCAAAAAATTTATGTAGTTGGGTATTAGAACCTAAGTTATGACAAAATAAACTGTACTGGTACTAGTATTTTCACAATTTTCGCATTGCTTAGCAACCAACTCCCTTTAAATATTTGATGCTACTTTAGACAAAATATCAGATGTAATTTAAAACCTTAAACACATTATTAAATATGTTTTATCATATATAATAGGCACAGTTTTGGAGAACAATTCTCTCAGAAGAAATGGACCAAAGAGATTGCTGGCCAGCGAGAAATTCTTGCTGCTTATGGTGGTGTGCATTTGGAGGACATCAGAGGCATGAGAGCTCCATTTTTGGCTGTAAGTATAGTACTGATGTTTAAGTCAGTTATTCAGTGAATTGTATTAAATCTATTGAAATATACATATAATCTAAATACTGATGCTGCTGAAAGTTTGTTTAAAATATCCGACAGGGTGTGTTCAATTGCTATATTATGTCAATAAACATATCATCATGTATCTGTATGTATGTATTTATTAACATTACAATAAATACACCTGGTGGCAGTGATATACAATAATAACATTAAAATAATTATATTAATAACATTTACAATAATTACAGTAATAAAAAAATAAACGTAAATTTACTTCTAACTATAAATAAATAGATGCAATAAACCTAGGACTATAAATAAAAACTATGCTATAATAACGCCTAACAATAAGCAAAAGTAAACCTAACTTGTAAGTGCTTCTATTTCACCCAACTATTACCAACTTAAATAATTACATATTACCTTAATTAAGGGCGGCTGGGTAGCTCAGTTGGTAGAGCAGCTGGCTACAGACTGGAAGGTCCGGGGTTCGATCCCAGGTGGTGACAGGATTTTTTCTCGTTGCCAAACTTTCAGAACGGCCCCGAGGTTCACTCAGCCTCCTATAAAATTGAGTACCGGGTCCTTCCCGGGGGTAAAAGGTGGTCAGAGCGTGGTGCTGACCACACCACCTCATTCTAGTGCCGAGGTCATGGAAACCATGGGGCTCTACCGCCATGCCCCCCCCAAGTGCCTTCATGGCATGTTACGGGGATACCTTTTTATCAACTTAATTAATTACATGACACAACTTAGATAATTACACTGCACCTACAATTACATTTTCAGTCTAATCTTCTCAACCTTTCCTTAAATGTATTGATTTTGAAAGGTTGCCGCAGGGAAGCTGTTCCAGTCTACTATTGTGCGGTTAACAAAGGAAAATTTTGCCACGTCCGTTCTTTGTATTCTGCATTTAAATTTCCTATCACCATCATCGTCATCGTCATCATCTTTCAGATGAAGCTACAGATTGATTGGTATCGTAGTCTCAATAGGTTCATGTCCCATCATTTCAAAACATTGTTCTGAAGGTGTTTTCCTGATGGTGCATGATGATGATTGATGATGAAAAGCAATGGCAAGAATTGTACAGACGACAGCTACATCTTCACACTAAACCTTTTGCATCCCTAAAGGGCACGCACCCCTCTTGATCTATGGTTTTTTCTTCTCTTCTGTTTCCTTTTTCTCAAACTAAAACTAACACAATACCCATCCCCAAGGCGGGACTCGAACCCACAACCCTTCGAACCAAGTGGTAGAGATAGTCCATGCCTCTTACTGCTCACATCACCCAGGATGGCCAAGGTTTAAAACCTTTCTTGTTCATCTTAATTCACGCCTGATTTCTGATTCTAACTACAGTAAATTTATATATTTGGTATGTAAAAATAAATATAATTCAACACACTTTTTTTTTTGTGTTCAAACAGATTGGCGGAAACAAAATGTTCAAGATGTTGTACGATTCCAACTTCACATACGATTCTTCAATGCCCGTTTATGAAAACCGACCTCCAAGCTGGCCGTACACACTGGACTACAAGATCTTCCACGACTGCATGATTCCGCCTTGCCCTACCCGTTCCTATCCAGGTAAGAAACATTTAATGGATACATGAAATGATACACCAACGTATATTATCCAAGGTGTAGGAAACAATATGTTGAGCTACTATACTATTACCAAGTGAAGGACCATAGCCTAATTTCAGTTAGTCCATTATAACATTGAACAGGAGTATAAATATGGTGACAGGTATAATAACTGTACGAAAAGATAGCTACAAATCATGGACGTCATTAATTCATCCTATGTGTAGGATATGTTTTATCGTTTGAAAAGTAGGAAAAATTCAAATATCTCGGAGCAACAGTAACAAATATAAATGGCACTCGGAAGGAAATAAATATGGAAAATGCCTCTTATTATTAAGTTGAGAAGCTTTTGTCATCTAGTCTGCTCTCAAAAAAATCTGAAAGTTAGAATTTATAAAACAGTTATATTACCGGTTCTTCTGTATGGTTGTAAAACTTGGATTCTCACTTTGAGAGAGGAACAGAGATTAAGGGTGTTTGAGAATAAGGTGCTTAGGAAAATATTTGGGGCTAAGAGGGATGAAGTTACAGGAGAATGGAGAAGTTGCACAACACAGAACTGCACGCATTGTATTCTTCACCTGACATAATTAGGAACATTAAATCCAGACGTTAGAGATGGGCAGGGCATGTAGCACGTATGGACGAATCCAGAAATGCGTATAGAGTGTAAGTTGGGAGGCCGGAGGGAAAAAGACCTTTGGGGAGGCCAAGACGCAGGTGGGAGGATAATATTAAAATGGATTTGAGGGAGGTGGGATATGATGATAGTGACTGGGTTAATCTTGCTCAGGATAGGGACGAATGGCGGGCTTATGTGAGGGCGGCAATGAACCTGCGGGTTCCTTAAAAGCCAGTAAGTAAGTAAATTGTATTTTATGTGTAATGTTCCAGTCCACTGAAACAAAATGTGAAATATATTTACTTAAAACATTTTGTATCACATGCTTTGAGTTTCGTAAATGTTATGAAATATTACGAAATTTGTATTCTTTTTCTAAACAGGTGTTTGGGAGGTTCCCATGGTGATGTGGCAGGACTTGAATGGTGGACGATGCTCTATGGGAGATGCCTGTAGCAACCCACCCACTTCCGATGGAGTGTACAAAATGCTTATTAAAAATTTTGAACGCCATTACACAACAAACAGGTATTATTATTATTGTTATGTATGTATCCAATGCGTACCTACTTCACTTTACGTGATTCGGGTTTCGCATATTGCGGATAGATGGCTGGATTGTGACCCATTTTCTAGTTCCACACCATTTCAGAGGGCCACGCCGTTTATTTATTTATTTATTTATTCATTTATTTATTTTATTTATTTATTCTGGTGTAGTTAAGGCCATCAGGCCTTCTCTTCCACAGCACCAGGAATACAAATACAATAATAGAAATAAACAGAAAAAAAATAAACTGGTATATACAAAGTAAAGCTACACAAGCAATAAAGAGAGAGAGAAAAAAACACTATAAACAAAGTAAAGCCACACAAAAATATACACAGGCTGCAGTCACACAAACTTTAAATGAGTGATTAAGCATCATAATTAATTGTATCCTAATTAACTAACATAAACAAGAAACTTGCAATTTTAATCTAGATTAAAAAAGAAAAAGAAAAAAAAAACATAAATCAATACTTCTAGCAATACCTAAAAAACATTAACTAAGACAAAATTTTCCAATTTAATTTTGAATGTGATAAATTCCGGCAGTCCCTGACGTCATTAGGTAACGAATTCCAGAGGCGAGGTATTTCTACATTATAGGAAGATGAGTATAAAGACGTTCTAAGGTGAGGGATAGAAAGAAGTGCTTGATGTCGGTTTCGAAGAGTTGTAAGAAACTGAAAGCGCGATAACAGATAATTCGGAGTAGAAGTATGCATGATTCTAAACAGAAGAGACAGTGAATGTATTGTTCTTCGTTCCTTCAGACGCACCCATGAAAGTAACTGGAGGGAAGGTGTTATATGGTCAAATTTACAAGTATTGCAGATGAATCGTATGCACATAATGTGTATCTGTGGAGAGTTATGTCGTGTACTAGGGTGAGTGTATGTGTAAGTGTAGTGTATGGACTGAGTGATGATGATGAATATGAGGAAGGGAGAAGGGAAAACCGTGCCAGCACGTAGCCTACTCCTGTCGAATAGCACCAAGACATGAAACGTGTAAAATCATATGCGATGAATCTTAAGTAGTTAAGCTGTTGTTTAGTATCCTAATCTTAAACTTGTCATTTGTTAAAGGGCGCCATTTGGCTTGTTCTACCACGCTGCTTGGTTCACACAACCTCACCACAAGGAAGGCTTCATCGCATTCCTGGACACCATTGTCAACATGCAAGATGTCTGGTTGGTGACAAACTGGCAGGCCATCCAGTGGGTGCGTGACCCCACACCTCTGTCTCGTGTCAACAACTTCCCACCCTTCCAGTGCAATTACCCGGTAAGTATACAATCATTTAGGTAGGCTACTGTATGACAGGCAACTGAATGAACCCTTGAGGAGTGTGGCAAAACATATGAACAGACTGATACATACATACATGCATAGTGTTCTGCCAAATGGCAGGTCTTTCACTGCAAACCCAGCATTATCCAGTCTTTCCTATTTTCTGCCTTCCTCTTAGTTTCCACATATGATCCATATATCTTAATGTTGTCTATCATCTGGTATCTTCTTTTGCCCTGAACTCTTCTTCCGCTCACCATTTCTTCCAGTGCATTCTTCAGTAGGCAGTTTCTTTTCAACCAGTGACCAAACCAATTCCTTTTCCTCTTCCTGATCAATTTCAGCATCATTCTTTCTTCACCCACTCTTTCCAACACAGAATCATTTCTTATTCTGTCTGTCCATTTCACACACTTCATTCTTCCCCATATCCACATTTCAAATGCTTCTATTCGCTTCTCTTCACTTCGTCGTAATATCCATGTTTCTTCTCCATACAATGCCACACTCCACACAAAGTACTTCACTAGTCTCTTCCTTAGTTCTTTTTCCAGAGGTTCGCAGAAGATGCTCCTTTTTCTATTAAAAGCATCCTTTGCCATTGCTATCCTACTTTTGACTTCCTGGCTGCAGCTCATGTTTTTTTAATAGATTATTTTACGACGCTTTATCAACATCTTAGGTTATTTAGCGTCTGAATGAGATGAAGATGATAATGCCGGTGAAATGAGTCCGGGGTCCAGCACAGAAAGTTACCCAGCATTTGCTTATATTGGGTTGAGGGAAAACCCCAGAAAAAACCTCAACCAGGTAACTTTCCCCGACCGGGAATCAAACTCGGACCGCCTGGTTTCGCAGCCAGACGCGCTGACCGTTACTCCACAGGTGTGGACTGCAGCTCATGTTACTGCTTATAGTACACACAAGTATTTGAAGCTGTCCACTTGCTCTACTGCCTCACTTAGTATTCACACGTTTACCTTCTTTATTTTTCTTCTAAATACAGTAATAAAATATAATGCATACAGTTCAACATCAAAAATCTACTGCTAAATGCTGTAGTCTTGTGTTACAGCACTACTTATGGTCTAGAAGTGGTACTTTTAAAGATTTACTGGCACTTTCTAATAACCTGCATTATTATTATGCAGCCCTTCAGTATATATTGACTACACCCCAACTCCGGTTACTAGCAACAGGCATCTATAATGAACACCGATCAAAATACCCCTCATTTCTCGTGAAAAACAAGAACTGAAAAGACTACAGTGGACTTTATGTTGTCAGCAAACAGCTGGATACATTAAGAAGATTGATTATTATTATTATTATTATTATTACCACGAGAATACTGGATGACTGGGGTGCGAAAAAGTATAGCATAAAAGGGCTTATGTGAGGAAGATGTCATGGATAGGGACTTATGGCAGCAGAAGATCGTTTTGGGGTTTAAAAAATTATGATTTAACGACACTCATAACTGCAGAGGTTATATCAGCGCCACCGGTGTGCCGGAATTTTGTCCTGCAGGAGTTCTTTTACATCCCAGTATATCTACTGATATGACCCTGTCGCATTTAAACACGCTTAAATGCCATCGACCCGGGCCGGGATCGAACCTGCAACCTTGAGCACAGATGGTCAGCGCTATACCATCTATGCTACCGAGCTTGACTTTTGGTGTTGAAGGAGGATCATTGTACAGTGGAATAATAATAATAATAATAATAATAATAATAATACATAGGGATCCCCTGTACCTTTTAATGATTCCAATTGACCATTTCTGTATGTTCCCAAGTTTGGGTCATACATTTTGGAACAGCATGTGTATACGGAATTTAGTACTAAATATCTAACAGATCTACAAATATTTTCCACTATCTAAACAATTACGGCATATTTTACAAGCTCTCATTACAGATACTGAATACAATTAAACACCAAAGGCAGCAACTTCAAGTGTTGTATTATCTTTCATTTACAGCTCTTATTTCATTGCCATAAGATAACTAGAGAACAATGCATAATAAAGCCTATTTTATCGATTAACAGGAACGACCAAGGAGATGCAACAACCCGAAGGTTTGCAACTTGTGGCATAAGTCAGGAGTCAGATACATGCGGACATGTCAGCCCTGTCCCGATGTCTACCCCTGGACTGGTAAGACCGGAGTGAAGAACAGCAAAGTCGACAACGAAATCATTGAAGAGTCATAAATCACCACGACAATAAAACTGACACTGTACACAAAATATTCCATCGAATATTTCTTGTATAAACAATTTACATGAAGATGAAACCCCTTTTCTTTCACGCCATAAATACCAAAATTTTAAATTATTACAAACACATTTCAATTCATTCATCATTAAAGAAATTCTAAGTTTATTTTATTCGAAGTAAAATGTACTGAAAACAAGATTACAATCGAGATAAATTTTATTATTAATAATTTATCACAGGGTTTCATATTTTTTAAAAAAGATTTATTATATATCAGAATAAAAAGAGTAATTCCATTAGGAATCCTGTTAGTGAATGTTAAACTAAACTGAGAGTACAAGCTATTTAGACATGAAGACTAGTAATAAAAGTATGCCATACTCTTATTTTTGACTTTATATATAAATTCTAAATTGACAGAATGACTTCGAAATATAGTTAATATTATCTTCAATGTATCAGGAGAGCTGATACAATTAAAACTACTTTATCGTAAATTTTATACTCCATTGTGAAATGACTTATCAGTTGGCTGTTTTAAAGCCTGAACACTATTTTACGACTCTTTCTTATGTACATACACATACATGCCATTCAAAGGAGCTCAGATACCGAAAACCAAGGACTCTAGTGAAATATTTTTCCAATTCTTTAAAGGATTAAAAAATAAATTGTGATATTGAACTGTATTAAGTAAACTGATCGCGAATAAACAAAAATATTTCACTGAAGCCCTTAAAATGTTGGATAGGAAGCTACCTTTGAAAAAAAATGAATGAAAATATCGGGGGATCGAAAATTGGTGGTTGGGTATACAAGAGTATTTCAGGCACAAAGACTTTGTTGATGGGGCATTTATATGACAGTTACAATTTTATCTTTGTTTATGTCATGTAAAATGTGCAAATAATTGTGTTAAGTTATTCTTGCAGTACACACAATATAGTTTAGCACAATTTATTCCTTTGCTTTCGATGTTACAAGTTCGTTTAATGTGGGATCGATAAAGATCTAATGCACATTTTCAGACTTTACACAAAACATTTGAAATGTGTTAACAAAAGACGCATTTTTTTTGTTGTTCCTGTTCTAGAATAATTGTATTTTAATACAATTAGATTAAGTCAAAGAATGACGTGCTATTTACGTGACAATGATAGTGAAACTAATTTTCTAAATGCAATAAGATTATTAAAAAATAAGACAGAAAAGACACGTCATTCTTACCTATCTTACAAAATAATAAGGTAACACAGCTGCAGAAAATAAATACTTATTCCACGCATTTAATTAACTGAGCCAAGTTAGCACTGTAAGTACAGTGGTACATTACAAACTGGAAGAGCCTGGATTTAAGTTCTAGTGAATATAGATCTTTTGTTGTAACTTCCAGAATGGTTCCAGTGCTTATTCCAGCCTCTTACAACGTTATGATAAGAAAAAAATGGCTAGAGCATAGTGCCAACCACCTTATACAGTGCCATTTCTGAGTTACGACTTGCATACAGGTTGATTACTGGCAGAGTCCCATTGTTCTGCCCATAAAGCTTGCGGTATAGTCCTTGATAGAAAAGCATGAACAGTATTGATCTATTTCATAGCAGTTGCTGGAAATTTCTTTTCATGAAGGAGTTCTCGGGGAGCTTATGAACGAAATGTCTGTTCTAAGAGATTCTCAGTTCTTGTAAATTCTGCTGGTACAAATCGCACGGCGTTCAGATCGGGAGAGGGTTATAATTTCAAATTTTATGGACCAGCTTCCTGGGATGTCTTGTTTGATCAGTAGTGCCATAAAAGAGTTTGGCATGATTAAATTCTCATGCCATGATAGCAAGCTGCATGATAGAGACCTCTAATTAGAGTCCTAGTAATGTTAAGTTTCTTTTTCACCCCAAATTTTAAATTGTTACGAATTCACTTATAAAGACAAATTAGGTTAAGTTCATTTTCGACTTTCCTCTTCAAAATTCTCCAATGTTCCTTCAATCGAACGGTGAAAATTGGAGTGAGACAAGTGACCAACAGGCTTGGTGCTCGCACAGACGTTTTCTCAGGATCAATACCTTGCTAAGTCCACGTTTTCGCGTACCTTTAAATGTTTCCCCACATTGACAATGACATACAAAGACAACAGTTTCATATTATCATTCTGGCCCAACCAATGCAAGCACTGTTTATTAAAAAAGACAAATATAACAAATTATACTTCATTATCACATTTTTTTTTTTTCTTAAATACAAAGATACCAAGGAAATCTATATACAGTTCAGGGGTTCTGTTAGCACAACCTAACTGATTTCAATTTCTTGTCTAAAATATATACTCTACTTTTCGTTTTCATAGTCCTGTTGGGAAAGGCGGTATCAAGGAATTTGTCAAATGAGGGGTTTGGGCGTAAAAAATGTTTACTGACATTTTGGTAAAAAATGAGATAAATGGTATCTTACATTCTGTGTCTAATGCAGTAGTTAGTTTTCCAACATCTCAATAGCTGGCAGAAGTATACAGATTTTACTTTCCTTGTAACTATACAAACTGTTGCGTGTATATGTTTACCTACCTAATAACTTTAAAACACTAAAACGTCACTTACCATGTTTTACTTCCGAATCCATCAAATATTCTTTTTGTCCTGATACTCTATTTTCATTATAATTATACGCAATTCTCCATAGCAACAACTGACTTTTGGCAAATCAACTTTTTTTATTGCACTGAATTCATACAAAATATAGTCTTATCTTAAATTCAAGCCTATTTTCCTTACAAGTATGATATAGATGTTTTATTACAGAAAGGTTACCGTATGCCACATGTTTTGTGGGTAAGAAGGGTTTCCACCATTATAAAATCTGTTTGAAAGATGTAGCAGGACTTAAAAATGGCACTGTAGCGTAAGGTCAAGAAAGCAAGGGAGCTCTACCTCCTTGCATCTTGTGAGCTTCAATAGCATGCAAGCAGACATCTTTATCTTCAATAATACTGACCATTATTGTTATATACAGGAAGTTTTTTGTAATACCAGTATCTTTAATGGTTCAGGTGACTTCAATGTAGACAAATATTTTGTAAATAATAGAGAAGTTTTTTAACTTGTACATATAGTAGTTACTGGTCACAGTAAAAGATATGTTAGGCTAGAAAACGTGACGAATATTTCCACACCGCTGATTTCAATTCTGTACTGTACGCCCCAGAAGCGAAGCCTTCGTACCTCTTAGTAGATGATGAATCTTCCAGTATTTAGTTATCTCTGTCGTAAGCGTGATTGTGAGTATGTATGTGTTGTGTGCGCTGCTGTCAGTGTCAGGTTGATAATCGTATCAATGCTGCTAATTATAATTATTATTTATTGACCCTTTTTGCCAATAATTGTACCCACGTAGTTTAACTGTAAATGTCAAAAAATAAAACGGCAACTCTGAGGGTTATTTAATTATTCCAAAAAAGTATGCATATGTGGCTCAGAAGGCTGTTTTTAAGAATGAAAAAATGCCACAAAACTCAAAAATGTTACAATTAATTACTACTATCCAATTGGTTTACAAATATGTTTATATTTTTCGCTTATTTGGAAGAAACTTATATCTGACAGGAAATGTTTTCATTATTATATGATATATTAGGCTCTGACTGAACCCACAATCAATTTTAACTCTATTCATGTGCAACATAACCTCTACCACCTTTGTTTCGTTTAACCTATTCTGTCAGTGAATTTGTATGTAGAACTTAGATCAGCTAATGTCTTATCAAAGCTAAACCCTGCCTACCTTTTCATAATTATACTCCAATACTGAAGTGCCATTAAAATTTGTTTCAGAACACTTCAAACCCAAGTCACTCATTATTTTAATTATCTTTATAATTATTTATAACTCTTTCTTAGCAATTGCTTCTTGGATTTCTTACTGCTTTAAATTTTCGTGTTTGAATCTGTTAAATTTTAGGTGTCATTTGTTTCAGTGCTGCTAACTATTGAACTATCATTAAAAAATAAGTAACAAACAAGATTATGAAATTGTAAGCAACTTATAAAAAGAACAAATAATGGAACATGTATTGTATAATTATATCAATATTGTATATAAAATTCATTTTAAAATTTGCGAACTATAAAACACATTATTATATTCGAGGTACACAATATTTTGAAATTGGTAACAAAATAAACAAAAGAATAAGCAAAATTATTTTAATATTTAAATTATATTTTCTTTGGTTTCCACCCCCCTTCTGCTGCTCTTTCTTTAAGCTCACATAGAATTGAGACATTACTTTATAGCACAGAATTCACAGAAACCTTTCTCTACACTATATCCATAAAGATAGATTTGGCATGCCATTACCGTATTTTCCAGTACCATAGAAAGTGCTTTTTACCTTGAAAATAAGCCTCAAAATATACATGCATAATATACAATGGAGATTCCCGTGATTGTAATGTATTAGGATCTATTTTCTTCTCTCTCTCTTACGGTTAATTTAAAAAGAAACATTTTATTCCATTCATAAATGGAAATGTAGCAGTTGAATCAACAATGGACACAATTTTACCGGATGTTTAATGGTTACTCAAACTGTCAGTTGCATATAGTAGCCCTATACTTTATTAGAAGCAGAATAGCTTTACAAGATCAATAAATATGCCTGTCATACACTGCGGAATATAAACTGTCAGAATTTCTTAAAATTGCTTTAAATTTTAAGGAAGCATCTTACAGACTGGGAAATACATCACAAATGTTCTAAAACATGACAACATTTCAGCAATACGTGTTAATATAAGTTAGTAATCAAATGCCATATACTGACTTTTAACTACATTATGTACTGTGAACAATGTCGATACAGCCAGATGTAGCCACTATGCATATTTTTGGGTGAAGACTGTGAAAATGATGCCGAAGGTCTGTAAGGTAAATAGCAAACAAGTTGTGCTGGAAGATGTAAACCATTACTTCAACCCAGTGTCCGTAGATTACTCTGGTTAGCTTGCTATATGTTTAGTGAAATGTTGCCATTCTTTTATTTTGTTTGACTTCTACAAGAAATGATTTTTTTTTAACTACTGAGCTAACAAACAGCAACCCTGTAGCGTTACCACAATCCAATACTTTTGTTCCATGTCGTTTATAAGAAAGCATTCAAGGCATAGGAACATATAGGTTATGACCCTGTTGTTAATCCATGATTTTTTTTTAAAGTGTCGTAGATAGTGACATGGAATTGCTGATGTTCCTACAAGGGAAAAAATGACACTAGACTGTATATGTTTGACTTACCAGGTACTTGGAGCTAGGGTTTTCAATTTTTGAAACAGGATTTTTTTTTTCTCCACATATTCGCACAGACTTTTTTTTTTTTTTTTACAATGTACGAGTAACGAAATGGGGTCTTAAAAACTGAGCTACTATTTTCTAGTACCACAATTTACGATACAGAAGTGCCATAGTGTATACTAAATCATTATGGTGCAATGGGATTAAATTTAAGATGTTGTATTAGAATTCACTTATAAAACTGAAAACCTGAGGCTACCCGCAATGAAAAGTCTAGTGTCATTATTGTGATTGGAAGAGAATTTATGTTGCTGTAATAGAGCTGTCAATGGTTGTTCAACAGAACATAAACAACAAAGTCATGGAATTTTTTGTGTAATTCATACAAATTTTTGTATTATAAGCGATACAAGTGCAATTGAAATTAAATAAAAACTTAGTGTTTCTATAACTTATTATAGAAAAATTGTTTTTTTTTTTAATTCTCTCTCCTTAGCAATCCCTTCACCATATCCCAGTGAACAGTGATTCTATAGTCATTAGTGTTTGCATAAACGCACGTTTAAAAAACTGGATGCAGACATTTTCTACAAAAAGAACTGATAGAGTTAAGTAGCACTTATTGTTAGCACCAGTTCTTTGTAAATAAATTCCACCTAAAATGGAATACTTAATAAAATTAAAATTATTATTAATTTTATATAAACTCCTATTTTTTTTTACCATCTAGAAATCTATTCCCTTATACTTGTGTATGGGGGGGGGGGGGCAAAGGCTAATTGGGGTCTCCCAGTCTCTGATCAGGTCAAAAATCCTGATAGATATTTAACCTTTGCGATGAATTTCGGTGAAGTCCAGAGGGCCTAATTAGCCAAATCCACTCTCCTCACCTCCACACTGGGCCCTCCTGGTATCTTTTAAGATGCGAAAGAGAGAGTGGTGTGCGGAAAACGAGAAGCTACGGCATTTACCTTTCCCAAGAAAAGAAAAGAAAAAAAAAAAAAAAAAGAGAGGAAGGACTGGAGAATGCTGGGTTTGCAGTGAAAGACCTGCCCTAGGGCAGAACACCAGAGGTAAGTGAACAAATTCCTCCGTAATTATGTCTGCTTCTTTTTTTATTTCTAATTAGAAATTGAAACAAAATACGTAATTAAATTGGCCTCTATTTCTTTCATCTGAAATAAGATATATGGAAACAAATATGAAGAATACTTACATATTTAAGGATTTGATTAAGGAAAACAATAAAATTGTAGGAACTAACAGTGTTTTATTAAATATGTTATTTCTCTTCCTCAAAATTCAAACTGGTAAGGATTAATGAATAGTTCAAAATCCTTTTATTCCCAACCAGCGCTTTTTTATTGAATAATCAGGACATACAAGGATAACATACCACCAGATGATATGGTGGACCTGATATCCTAACAGTTAATATTACTCCACAGCAAATCATACTGCATATATAACAGAAAGTACAAAATATTCACTCTTCAAACTCTGAAAAGCAATTAAACTGGAGGAATTAAATTGAACACCATAGCTGGACAGATTATGTATGACACAGGGAACAATTATTATAAATGGGACGTCATACACATGGCCTGTTAGATGTCATGAAGATCTCGTGTTGTGCTCTGATGTTGATCTGTAATGTATCACACAACAAACAGCAGGCAGAAAACACATCCCAGGGACCACAAACTTAAAAACCAAATGACTACTGTAATTCTCCTAGGTTATTCTAAAATTCTACTCCAATATTGAAGGAGTGATTTTAATTCATATATACCGAAAATATATATATATATATATATATATATATATATAAATTAAGATTAGTCTTACATAATCACATCTACTTTTTAAGGCGAAAAAATGTTCTCTAAAATCCTACTAGTTTAATTAAAAATCAATTCACTTTTTATAACATGTCAACATCACATTACAATAAAGCCAAATATTCACCCTACCGTTGAGTACATTTTGATCTATGAATGGTCTTACCAGAGAAATTATAACAAAAGACCAAGTATAATAATATCAGTCTCGTATATACAGTCACGAAGCTCAATACATAGTAAATATGCATCCACAGATAGTTGCTAACCACTAGGATCACTGCTATCGCCTCATTACAGACAATGCTAAGTAGTACCTGCACAGTCTATTATTCCTAGTACCCTCATAAACTCAAGCTTCGTGACTGTATATACTAGACTGTGGTAATATGCTAAATTTACTTTAATCCTGCATTATATAGGGGTTTAAAAAATCGTAACAGTCAGTTGTTTAATGTTATGGAGAAATTAGTTGAACATAATTTATCAACAGAACGAATTGTGTATGATTAATAAAAAAAGACAGCTATAATTGTCATAAAGATTAAGAAAAATAAAAGATAGTAAAAAAAAGCTACTTATTTTTATATTGCATTAACCTATATCAATTATTTCAATGTACATCACAACATAATTGACAACCTTAATAGGAACATTGGAAGTAATATTTTAATTTAATTGTTGCAAGATTTACATGAAAAAAGACTTAACTAAATATTACAAAAACTCACTTCTGATGCCACAGACAACTGACTTTGAGAGAAATAAAAAGAAAAATTATCAGGAACAGCCATTTTGTAACAATAGTCCAGTGACATGACTGTTTATATCTATAAATTTTACATTCTGAAAACGGTCTTCAAACCATGGAACAGAGTTTTAATCCTGGAAGAAAGAAATTTCAACAAATCCACTTCGTGTTGATTTGTGTTCGTTGGCAACACTGAGAACTGTCAGAGCCATTATCCTGGCAGTCCCACTACAATGTTATGTTACTATTTATCCACTCTTAAGTACTCAACATGTTTTTCACTACTAGATATATGACTGAATCCTTAGAATATATTTGTACAATTTCTCTTCAATGATTTCTGAAAGCACACCATTTTGCAATGGTAAAATAAGACACTATCTGAATTAATTTTATTGTAAACATTACAAGGGGGGGGGGGGCAAGAGGGCACATGTATGTTTTCCATTACAACAAATGGATAATTTACAGGTATTTCAGAAGGCTATGAAGTATTTATCATTGAAGAGAAAATACAAGGTGATTCATTTGGGAAGACATAAAATAAAAATGCTGTAATATGAGAACTATTGCTATTTATTTTTCAGTAATCTGTATATACATTCTAGAAACATAGGAGTTTTACTCACATTAGACCTCAATGTGTCACCATTGTGTACACAACACAATTCATATCTTGAGGCTTATTTCTCCCATGTATGGTGAAACAGCTCAGGGATAATTTTTCTGAAAGCTGAGACAATCTCTGCTTTGGGATAATCAATATCCTTGGGCCAGTGAGCACAGACATCCTTCACAATACCCCAAACAAAGAAATCAGATTGCATCAAGTCTGGGGAATTTTGCCACCATGACCTCACCAATTGATGTCGAACATTATGAATTATTTTCTTCGATGAAGTGATGCACCATCCTGCTGGAACACCATACCCATGTTGTTTTTCTGCTGCAGCTGTGGTACGAGAAACAAATGTGATCCATTTCTGGAGATCCGTATCATGTAATGCCTGAACACATTGCATGCAGTAGAAGTAAAGTTTCAGGCAAGGTTGACAAGCTGTGTATGGCATAGCCATCTCTCATGTCAGTTTCGAGAACATGCCATGGCCACTAGTGCATGGCATGTTAACAGAGACATTTTCTTCAGACACGTGGTACCATAACCTTATCGACTTGTAATTTGGGGCTCTCTAAACATTATACTCATGGCTAAAACGATGTTGAACTGACGTTACACTTTCAAATTTTTCAAACTGCAACACACATTTCACTAGCTGCCATGTAGTAAACAGTGTTTTGTTTATTTAGTCGTTGCTAAGTGACAATCTCACTTCTTTTGTTCGTAAAAACAATACAAAATGCTCGTGTTTCAATTTTATAGCAACTTTATTTTATGTCTCCCCAAAAGGATGTCAGTAAATAAATAACTATATACTAATTTAATTATTCTAAGAAAATGGTCACGTCATCAACTCGTGTAACAGAGTTACAAAACAAATTCATATAAAATTATTACAGAAATCAATATAATCAGATACAGACAGAAATAATGGAATGATTATTTACACACGGAGAGTGAAATTCCGCAAAGTATGGAACATGTATACAAAAGGTGGTGTCTTAAAAGACAATAAGGAAGCACTAGTTTTGCTAAATAATATCAAACTGGATAAATAATAAATAATACTCGAAGGCATTACTCAAGAAAAACAAAAAAATTTGTTTCAAATAAATTATGAAGTTAATTACCTGTATGTAATCCACAATATAAAGAGACAAACTTCACTCAAGAAAATGTAAATTTACCTTCCATGCATGGTAATGGTATTCTGGTATTCAGTAATGAAGAATATTTTTATACTTGTTCTCCTGAAACGTAATTTTAAGTATACTTAAAACAAAAATATATGCACAGTAGACTCCTGTGAGGTGGGGGTCAGCACGAAGTTGGGCTTTCACACAATATGACATCATATTGACAACAAAGATTCAAGACCGTAACGAGATTCGAACCCATGACTATACATTTCACATATCCTCCAAGCTTAAGTCTTTGTATTAATCACTATTATAAGACTGGAAAACACATATTTAAGTGGGTATAAGTAATAAAGAAGACAATTTCAAGAACTATTTAATGTGGTGTAAAACTTTGTAGTTTTTAAAGTTTTTGCATTATTTCATAAATTTCAAAACATCCAATGTTTTGGGACTACATTTTGGCTACATCATCAGTAAAGGTATTACATTAGAAGAAAAGCAGAAATTATCTTGGTGCAAAAGTTTTGGATTCTTGCACTGTGTCATACATATAGAACAATCCAACATTTTGAAACTGAATATCAGCTCCATAATCTGGGAAGGCATTCATATATTTTATACAAGGTTTTCAGTCTTTGAGACAACTAAACCAGAAACAACGAGCTGTTCTGTGATTCAAGGATCTGTTGTCAAACAATGTTACAAAATGGAGTCAGAGTTGTTTGTGGTTGTTACCAGGGTGCTTGAGGTATGAATATGATAGAAGATTTGGGTAATAATTTAATAACACATGAAGTGGTCACTGGAACATAAAACAACTTAACTCAAGTTGTCTGTCAAGGTAAGTCAGATCTCATCTTCGTCTTCTTCTTTTTCTTCTTCTTCTTCTTCTTCTTCTTCTTCTTCTTCAAGCACGTATTGATTCATGTACAGGGTGTGGCAAGAAAATAACACTTTTTTAAGTGGCACCCTATATTAAATTTTACATACAGGGTGTTAAAAAATAACGTTTACAACATTTCAGGGATGATAGAGGAGGTAAAAACAAACATCTGTTTTAAGTGACAAAACTTTAGCAGATGCGCCATTAGATGGCCTGAAGGATAGATGACTTGACTTCCATCACAACACACACTGGTTAGTTCTGTTTGTGCACGACCATCTTGTAGGGCCTTATCTGTTGCCTAACAGTCTCCGTGGTGGTAATTATTTTGTTTTTCTACGCGACGTCCTATGAGAACTTTTAGAAAATATCCCATTTAACATCAGAGAACGAATATAGTTTCAGCATGACAGAGCCCTTCCACACTTTGATCGTCATGTCAGGAACCACCTAAATGCTACATTCCCCAATCGTTGGATTGGCAGGGGTGAGCCAGTATCGTGGCCACCTCGATCACCGGACCTAACCCCACTGGATTTCTTTTTGTGGGAAGACGTGAAACGTTTTGTGTATGAGACACCGATCGATACGGCAGAAGACTTAGTTGCTCGCGTTGTTGAAGCTGCACATGTTATTAGAGACAATGTTGGTCTTTTTGAGCGTTGCAGACACTCCATAGTACGAAGGTACCAGTTGTGCAATGCCTTCAATGGACGGCAGTTTGAACACCACCTCTAAAACGACAATTGGTCTTGTTCTTTATGGATTATACTAACACTTACGTACACAATAAACGGCGCATCTGCCAAAGTTTTGTCACTTACAAAAGATATTTGATTTTACCTCCTCTATTATCCCTGAAACGTTGTAAATGTTATTTTTAACACCCTGTGTTTGAAACCTCCATTCAATTTTACATACAAATAGAAGTTTGACTCGGCATAAATGATGAATACTCTCTTGTAAATGTTATGGTTCTTTCAAATGCTTTGATAATGTAACACAAAATAAATGTGTGTATTCATATGAAGTAGGCCATGAAACAAACAAAACAATAACATAATGTTTCAGAAAATGTTTAAAATTATAACAAATGTTCAAAATGAGAACTCAAGTCTATCACGAAAGTCGTCCAAAAGCAACTTCAGGAGTGATCAGTTCCATCTCATTACTAATCCTTAATTTCGGGTCTTCAATACTGTTCGGTCTATCACGATACACCCTGTACTTTAAGTAACCCCATGATGAACAATTTTAAACTCAGAAATGAAAAGGAGTCGTTGTTGATTTATGTTATAATTTTAAACATTCTGATTATGCATAAGCAGCTAGCTTTAAGTACAACAGAATCCCAATTACCCGTCATCCTATTAACTGATTAGTGGATTATCCGTCTGTCTTTCTCTCGCTTTTTTCCTACAGAAATATATGAAGTGTGCTACTGTACATTATACTAGGAAGCTATTTTTATAGAGATGGTTATTACAAGACTTTACTCTTACACAGTACGGTCTACTGTTCGAGTTGTCGTACTGTATAACTTCTATATAAAATGTCTTCCACGACTATTAAAAGAAATCGTGTTGTGCTAAGTATAAAAAAGTGCAAATAACTGAGTGTTTCGGAAAACGAGAAACTGTGGCTCATCTCAGAATACGAGATTGGAGTCACAACTGTGTGCAATTTAATAAAAATCAAGGATAACATATATAAATTGTGTAAATCTACAATATGAGACCCCCATTATTCATATCTTTGCACAGATAGCCAATACAAGAAATTTCCTTGTCCCCTAAAATCTCCTTGTTAACGACCAGACTTATATCAGTCAATTTATGATCCATTTCTTAGAGTGGAGAAAATTACGAAAGAGTATGCATTATTCACTAAATTTACGAACATCTTCTATGGTACTGATTATCCGATTTTTTCGGTTAACCGTTCAGCCCATCCCCTTCATTACCACGGATAATAGAGGTTCTACTGTAGGCGTTCCTCTCGGGGGAGAGTCTATTTCCAGCTGCTACACAGTTACTTAGACCACATTGCCAATTTATTGTTAGCAAATGACATTTTGAATGAGAAATTTCAGCAAACTGTTCAGTTCTTAGAATAACTCTTCTCCGGTTCTCAGCCAGGTGAGTTGGAGATTAGCTTCCAAGCTTTCGACGGCTAGCTCTGCCATCTTCTTTCAACTCACCTGGCTGAGAACCCGAGAAGAGTTATTCTATATCAAACGCCGGGAAAGCCTCAAGTCATACATTGTTCAGTTCTTCCCTTACGTTTCAATAATATGCTTGTTTCTCCCTTAGGCCAGCACTTTGTCCATAAAATTATTTGTTTCGTTGGCACAAAAACTGAAAACCAGTATTGAAAGAAATAAACTCGGCTTTGTGTAACTTTTTTTTTTTCCTCTGTGATGTAGCTATGTATCAGTTTCATCATCCAGGGAATGCAAAAAGAGGAAAAAGTGTCTGTTAGATTCACTACCACAACTCTGTAGCAAATACAATGCCAATAATGTACAATGATTAACAATAATTTCTTTACTGTGTTAATATTATAAAAATACCTGCCCGACTAGTTTCGAGATGGTGACCCACACTGTTCGAAGCCTAGTGAGGTCTAGCACTAAATCTCACTAGGCTTCAAATTATGAGGGACACCACCTCGAAAACTACTCAGCCAGGTATTTTTATAATACAGTGTGTCCCAAATTGATGTATACACTTTTTGAAATACTATTTCACAGCAAAGAAATGAGATAGAAACACGATGTTTGCGGTTTATGATTCAGAAGGCAGTGGAAAGCATGGAAACATGTTCATCTGGATACTGAAATGTATTGGAAAGTGGATAATGTTGTTGAGGTTGAACGATGTCGGAGGGTTGAATTTGGAACACAACCACCAACAAAGTTAACTATCACAAGAATCCGAGACAAGTTTGAAGTTGACGGAAGGCTTTTGCACAATCTCCAAAGAAGTCAATGAGGCAATGTTCTCGTGAGATTGGTATCAGTAGGGCTAGGATTTTGATGAAATTGCATCTTTTTTTCTAGAAAGCCAGAAACATGACTGCTTTAGTATTTATATGTTATGTGATAAACTGAATGTTTTAAGACATATTTGTTAGGGCATTTTTTTGCATTTTTTGCCTGTTTCAACTCATAAGAGCATCTTTTGTTTTATTTGGTCATTTTTTAGGCATTTTCATTTAATTTTGGCCATAAATCCCCATTATTATTGTCAAATAATGTTTATTTCCTTTGTTATTTTCTTTACATATTTTGTCCATTACTACCCATTATTTTGTATAATATTTTAATAGTTTTTCTACACAAATATTGCCATTTTAACGTAGTACACCCATGTAATGCATCAGTCCAACCACCCCTTCAATATAGACTCTTCTATACCTGCTAATTCCGGATAAGAGTGGCCTTGTGGTAGACTACACGGAAACTAAAAGTAAAGTAAATCCATGGCGCTACAGCCCATGAAGAGCCAAGACCGACCAGCCGACTACTGACCTCACGTCCATATGCCGACACAGAGGTGAACAATCATACATGGAAACTCCATCAGGTAAAATAATTAAAGTGTACTACTTAGAAAAAATTATTTAAAGTTTAAATATTAAGTAGTACAAAACCGTTTTTCTCCTAAGTCAATTATGTAAGATCAATTTTTAGGGCATTTTTAAGGGCATTTTTTAAAGATTTTTAGGTCATAAATGCATTGTTTTTAGGACATTTTTTCCATGATTTACAGGTCATCAAAATCATAGCCCTAGGTATCAGCAAATCCAGTGTTCATCGAATTTTGCGAGCTCAAAAATGGAAGCCTTACATTCCGAGGCTTTTCCACGTACTAAATGATGATGACCCAGAGATGGATAGGACAAAGAGGAAGTGCTGCGGAGTTCCCACCTCGATCTCCGGATTTAACCCCTCCAGACTTCTACCTATGGGAAGCTCTAAAGGAAACACAGTGTATGCCACAAAACCACAAACACTGGAGGAACTGAGAGTTCAGATTGAACATGCCTGTAACGATATTCCATTAGTAACAATCCAGTTGGTATGTCGCTCTGTTGTACGTCGTTGTTGGGAGTGTACTGTGGTGAAAGGGAGTCATTTTGAACATGTACAGGCTTAAGAAATACAAAACCGCAAAAATCGTATTTCTGTCTCATCTCGTTGCTGAGAAATAATGTTTCAAAATGTGTATACATCAATTTGGAACACACTGTATTAACAAGTAAAGAAGTTATTGTTAATCAGAGATTATACAAGTGTTAAAAGAGTGTAACAAACAATGAAGAACCAATAATGTAACCGAGTATCATTACACCATTAATGATCTTTTCTCATCCATGAAGAATACCAGATTCTAAAAAAAAAAAAGAAATAATATTTTACGACATATCACCACTAAACAAGTTTACGATCTCTGGGATATAACATTTAACACATTTTACTCACCATAACTGTACAATAAAACACCATCAGTGCACAACACATGAACCTATTTGGAATTATCCACATTTATAAGACAGTTATTCTCAAATATCACTTGAATATCTGTTTGTACAGTTCCTGCAAGAATCAAACTCACAGCTGACCATCCTTACAACAAATGACATGGATTTCAACATCTCTTGTTAATGGAATTGCTATAATAGCTATAGAAGTAAAATCATCAAGTTAAACATTAGGAAAACACTTATAACTTACTTCTTCTGTTATTCATTAGTATTATCAGCTAACGTCTAAAATGCTCGCTCAGATAGCTTCGACTGGTCAACAACAACCAATGCAGAGATGGTACAGCCCATTTTAAAATGTAAAAATCTCCCCCTTTACTAATACTTTCAATAATTTAAACCTTAACACAGCAGTTTTTCATTAAACAACACTAAAGGTGAAGTGTTAGTACATTACTGAAAAACATTTCTACACCAACTTTGTAAAGACAGGGGTACAAAAGTAACATTCTATTTTTTTTATCCTTTTTAAAGGAGCTTGGCTCCGTCACAATAATGGATATACACAGCCCACCCTTTATATGAACAAAAAAATAAATAATGTCCTTCAGTTTCTCGGGATAAATAAGACTCAAAGCCCAAAATTTTAATAAACAATAATATACAGCACCCATTTTTACATTTTTTAAACTTTTAATGGCAACTTAAAATGATACAGTAGGTTCAAAATTACACAAGTAAACTTTTGTGTCATTTCATACTGCACTAAAATTTTTTTTCTAATATTGAAATTTTGAGTAAATAAAAAATGTAATCCTGTGATGCTAGTCGAACAGAAATTTTGATCCAATTAATATAAGCTACATCAACACCCTTCAATTATGAATTACTGATAATAACCTGTTCATTTCATTCTGGAAACCAACTCTCTTCTAACTTCGTAACAAACGAAACCTACCATGTAAAAAACAACTTCAATCAGAGCAAAACTTGTTACATTTCAGATAATTGGAAGAAATGTTAATGAAATCACCTAAAACACCATTAATTTAAATTTTCCCTCCCTCCCCCCACTGGAAAGATGTTTCACAACAGTTACTTGCAGATGTTATCAAGACAAATGAGTATCGTTGTATCTGTCCAAAGTACCCCACAATGCAATGTTCCCCATAGAAAACGTGAAATGTCTGAGATGGATGTACCACCCATAGTGATATCATAGAGCTATTTCCTTCAAGTCGTCTGGCAACTCATTCTTCGGATGCTTGTTCTCGAAGTGCTGCTTGTACGTTTTCGGATCTGGCATTTGCGCCTGGAAAAAAAGAACAAAATCTCATAACCACAGTTGCCCTCACATAAGCCAGCCATCGGTCCCTATCCTGAGCAAGTTTAATCCAGTCCCTACAATCATATCCCACCTTCCTCAAATCCATTTTAATATTAAATTATCCTTCCATTTATGTCTCGGCCTCCCCAAAGGTCTTTTTCCGTCTGGCCTCCCAACTAACATCCATATGCATTTCTGGATTCGCCCATACCTTGCCCATCTCAAACGTCTGAATATAATGTTCTTGATTATGTCAGGTGTAGAATAAAACATGTGTAGTTCTGTGTTGTGTAACTTTCTCCATTCTCCTATAATTTCATCCCTTTTAGTCCCAAATATTTTCCTAAGCATATTATTCTCAAGCACCGTTAATCTCTGTTCCTCTCTCAAAGTGAGAGTCAAAGTTTCACAACCAAGCAAGTCTATCGTGTTATCAAAAGGGAGTGCGTTATATGGCAGTAAAAATTTTTAATAGTCTCCCTATAGATATAAAAAATGAAACTCAAAACATAAGATTATTTAGGGCCAAATTAAAAAAGTACCTAATTTCTCACGCCTTCTATTCTGTAGGTGAATTCATGACATTCAATAACATTTCATGAAATTGATACTAAAACTATGTGTTGTACTAGTAGACTATATTGTAAATCTCGTCTGTATATATTTCATCTAGATTGTGACTATAATTTAAGACTTTATAATAGTATTAAGTTTTTTGACTTGTTCCATATTCTAGCTGTGAAGCAATGTATGAATACCATGGAATGTTAATAAATACAATACAATACAGAACCACCAGTAATATAACTGTTTCATAAATTCTAATTTTCAGCTTTTTTGAAAGCAGACTGGATGACAAAAGTTTCTCAACTGAATAATAATAACACGCATTTTCCATATTTATTCAGCGTTTAATTTCCTCTCAAGTGCCATTTATATTTGTTACTGTTGCTCCAAGATATTTGAATTGTTCCAGCTCTTCGAATGATAAATTTCCAATTTTTATATTTCCATTTCGTACTATGTTCTGGTCATGAGATATAATCATATACTTTGTCTTTTCAGGATTTACTTCCAAACCTATCGCTTTACTTGCTTCAAGTAAAATTCCCGTGTTTTCCCTAATACTTTGTGAATTTTCTCCTAACATATTCACGTTTTGAATAGGAGTTAAAATACAGATTTAACTCACTGATAACAGATTATTTAATATGTACCCTTACATAAGGTTATCAAACACGTACTTAGCAGAACATGTCCATCTTTTGAGAATTGTCCAGTCATTCATACTTATTTTTTTAAAGTTTGTTAAACGTTCGTATTTTTATGAAAAAGTTCTAAGTCCACACCTATGGAGTAACAGTTAGCGCGTCTAGCCGTGAAACCAGGTGGCCCGGGTTCGATTCCCAGTTGGGGCAAGTTACCTGATTGAGGTTTTTCTGGGGTTTTCCCCTCAACCCAGTATGAGCAAATGCTGGGTAGCATTCGGTGGTGGACCCCAGACTCATTTCACCGGCATTATCACCTTCATCTCATTCAGGTGCTAAGTAACCTAAGCTGTTGATAAAGCGTCGTAAAATAACCTACTAAAATAAATAAAAAATAAAAGTTCTAATGATCCAATTTTGAATAAATAAATTTCAAAACATAATTCTGAACTGCGAATAAAACTTTAGTTTTCGTCCATACATTTTATTCAGGGAATGATATGGTAGGTCTCTTTCTGCTGAGATTATTTTTTAAATATTACCGTTAATCTTTATTTATAGATTTAAAGGATATTTAAATTAATTTATTTTATTTTTTTTTTATTTAATTAGGTTATTTTACGACGCTTTATCAACAGCTTTGGTTATTTAGTGTCTGAATGAGATGAAGGTGATAATGCCGGTGAAATGAGTCCGGGGTCCAACACTGTAAGTTACCTAGCATTTGCTCGTATTGGGTTGAGGGAAAACCCTGGAAAAAACCTCAACCAGGTAACTTGCCCCGACCGGGAATCGAACCCGGGCCACCTGGTTTCGCGGCTAGACGTGCTAACCATTACTCCACAGGCGTGGACTAAATTAATTTAAATGATTTATATTTTTATTAGGAGCTGTTAATGACAGAAATATTCCGGAAGTTGTTAAATTGTTCAATACTCTTTTTTGAAATAGTAAAATTGTATGCCTCGGAAGTTTGAGTTGTATATAGGTATAATAAAAAGGATTGCAATTAAATTAAGAAAATTTTAAACCCTAAAAAGGGTTTCAGCTTTTTAACTTAAAAATTAAATTCAACAAAAATAATAAGAAACAGTTTATTCCTCGTCCAACTTTTGTTTCTTGATTTCGCCAGGTGTTTAGCTGTGTAGATATTGCGAAATAATTGGCTTCCATTGTGCTAACCTTGAGTGAGCGATCTTTCATGATTTACACATGCATCACTACAAGGTCACTGAATTCGCCTGTTTGTATTTTCCGGATTGCAGTGGGAAACCCCCTCTGACCTTTCCAACCACACAAATGCTAAATGTATTGCTAATCAGTTGTTGATGCTGTATTATTCAGTCATGTGCTGTAAGCTTACATTTACAGTTTGCCTTACTATTGTGTTTGTTTATAATTTATAAATCAGTAAGATGATAAAAACTTACTCAGTCAGAATGTAGAAATGTTAAACATGAAGTTCCCCAGAGTTCAATTTTAGGTCCATAATCTATATATATAAAATTTGAACTGGTAATGGAAATTATGGAAAAACAGCTGAACGGATTTTAATGAATGACCTGTCATTTTGAAGCTTGGCATCCAAGGATTTTCAGAAAAATAATAACTTTAAGTGAAGCGTTAGTTTTCCTACATAATTTTCCTATTTTCCAAAATCCATCTTTCGTCAGTTTTGAGAACTAATTGCAGTAAGAATAAAACAAAACACACACTACAATAAACAATAGGCTATTACACGAAGGCCATGACCTGCAGGATTGCTGACATAATGGAGCTCAAATTCAATTTGGCTATTAAAAACTTCAAGAATTGCTAAAAAATAATTTACAGGTCTGATTCTGCGGTGTGTAATTTTCTGAGTACAGCTGTGTATTGGATATTAAAATTAATAAAACTTGAGGTGGTTTGATGACATTATTACCATTAGAAATGAAATATTATTATAGTTAATGCCATAATGTGACTATTTTTATTAATTATACATATTATTGCTATATTGATGAAATGAAAGTGAAACTTGCATAAGATAATAATATTGTTATTAAAAATCAAATATTTTTATAGTTATTAATCACGTGGGGTTGAGTCTTTTTCATATACTTAATGGCGGTGTGGTGTAGATATTTATATGCGTCATTCTCTTCAGTATTGACTCGAGAGAGCGCAAAAATTACAGTTCCTAAGGAAAGACCAAAAGGTATTACTTACTGATAAAATAAGAAGCCTACAAAATTATGTGAGTAGCTTAATATCAAAGACGGACATCTGACCTTCAGATGAAATTTAGATAATGTGGATTCATACATTTTTTCATGTTTTTTTCAGTTATGGTGAAACTATATACAAACTATAACACTACATTTATAAAAATAAATTGTTTTAAAATACTACAAAGAACACTGTGAAACAAAAACGTGCCTCTAGATCAAAACTATGGAGACGACAGATGTCCGTCTTTGATATTAAACTACTCATGTAGTCTCCCGATCATTTCAGCAAGATCTCTTAGCAGGATAAAATATTACCCTCTACATTTCAAGCTCTACATGAAGCAGCTATACCAAGATGCTATGTGTGTTCTTCGAAAACATAGCAAACCTGACATTTTTTAACTTTCACCTACAATCCACAATGACCTGAAATAGCTATTGCTTTACTCCCACATGAAAAACCCACTGATCGTCATGACATTGTTACTTGCGTTTTCGCGTTGAAACTCAAAAACTGAAGGTGGATAGGTTCAAGAAAAAGTATTTGGCATAAAAAAACATGATGAAAGAGTGATGGAACGGGGAAAAATTCTCTCCGGCGCCGGGATTTGAACCCGGGTTTTCAGCTCTACGTGCTGATGCTTTATCCACTAAGCCACGCCGGATACAATCCCGACGCCGTTTAGAATCGTCTCAGATTAAGCTCCATCTCTTGGGTTCCCTCTGGTGGCCGCCCTCTGCACTACGTCATAGATGTCTATGAACGCAGGATCGAAGTCCATACATGTGTTGAGGTGCCCATACCGTCGGATCCCGGCCAATCAGTCACTCATCTGAGTGCACCTCAACACATGTATGGACTTCGGTCCTGCGTTCATAGACATCTATGACATAGTGCAGAGGGCAGCCACCAGAGGGAACCCAAGAGATGGAGCTTAATCTGAGACGATTCTAAACGGCGTCGGGATTGTATCTGGCGTGGCTTAGTGGATAAAGCATCAGCACGTAGAGCTGAAAACCCGGGTTCAAATCCCGGCGCCGGAGAGAATTTTTCTCCGTTCCATCTCTCTTTCATCATGTGATGACACAGAATATCTGCATGGAAATATCATATGTACTTCGGTACATCAAAATATATATAAAATATATATATAAAAAAAAACATTCAGAGGGAGTATGTTTCATTGTTATGGAAGTAAATAACTTTCAAAATGTCTGATATTTTTCACTGAAAATAAATCTGAAAAATTTTTATTTGAACGTCTAATGAACTTAGATTGCAGCATTTGCTGCACAAGCCACTAGTTGTTTCTAATTTATGTTAATGATTTAGCCTAACCAAACACTGATATGTATTTCAAAAAAAAATGTTTTGTGCTATAATAGAAAAAATTATTGAATCTAGTTAACTGAAGTGCCCTGAATCCGAATCTGTATACATATTTTTTTGTATCACGTCAGGTTTTTCTGTAATTTTGAAAAAAAAAAAATAAATAAATAAATAAAAAAGTCATAATTGGCAAAGTTCATGATTTGAAAAAAAAACAATTAACACACATCATAATTCTTACTTAAAAAGAGATAACAAGAAACGTAAAAAATTATATATTACAGTTATATGAACACTAATAAATATAATTATTAAAAAATTAGTAAAAGTCAGACATGTTTCGGAGATGCTTCTCCATCCTCAGTGACTTTACCATAACGGCTGGTTCAGGTGATCGAACCGCATTGTTGCTTGGCTTAAAGGAGGATGGAGAAGCATCTCCGAAACATGTCTGACTTTTACTAATTTTTTAATAATTATATTATATTTATTAGTGTTCATATAACTGTAATATATAATTTTTTACGTTTCTTATCAAATCTATGAACACTGTATAATTGGCCCAACATGTGTGGTTTATCTTTGAATATAAGGTTATAACAACTTTTAAATTTCTACTTAATGACAAACTGCCTAAATTTTCGTTCTTGCTACTACGATCTTTCATTATGATTATAAAGTACATAATTCGAAGAACTGCACTGCACCTTTAGAAGCAGTTAAACAAAGTGAAAGTGATGACGAAATTCCTGTTACAGTCTCATCTCCTCTTACTTCAGCCATGAATAATCAAAGCAGAACTCATGATTCAATGCAAGAACATAAGCCGTAGCTGTAAGTAAAAGGTAAAAGCAATAGACCGTGAAACTTCATTATACTTAACATTAAAAAAGAAAGTGTGTGAACTAGAGATGGGGAGATGGGAAGAGTAAAACGACAGAGAGCTAACAGGACAATGAACGCAAGTTCTGTAAAAACTTGAACACCTAACAGAAAGCATTAGACAGTTTGCAATGGAACAAAAAAAATTGTATATAGTTATTTGCTTTTAAAGTGTTTAATTACATCAGATTACAACTTTTGTCAGGAGAGAAAAAGAAAACTAACCTAGTAACTTTAAACTATAAGCTACAGTAGGATTCATTCATTCATAGTGTTCTGCCCGAGGGGAGGTCTTTCACTGCAAACCCAGCATTCTCTAGTCTTTCTTATTTTCTGCCTTCCTCTTTGTCTCCTCATATGATCCACATATCTTAATGTCGTCTATCATCTGATATCTTCTTCTACCCCGAACTCTTCTCCTGTCACCATTCCTTCCAGTGCATCCTTCAGTAGGTAGTTTCTTAAATTTTAAAAAATTACGATTTATTTAACGAAGCTCGCAACTGCAGAGGTTATATCAGCGTCGCCGGTGTGACAGAATTTTGTCCCGCAGGAGTTCTTTTACATGTCAATTGACATGTCACATTTAAACACACTTAAATGTCATCGACCTTGGCCAGGATCGAACCCGCAACCTCGAGCACAGAAGGCCAGCACTATACACACTACGCTACCCAGGCTGACAGCAGTTTCTTCTCAGTCAGTGACTCAACCAATTCCTTTTTCTCTTCCCAATTAGTTTCAGCATCATTCTTTCTTCACCCACTCTTTCCAACACAGCTTCATTTCTTACTCTGTCTGTCCACTTCACATGCTCCATTCTTTTCCATATCTACATTTCAAATGTGTCTATTCATTTCTCTTCATTTCGTCGTAATTCCATGTTTCTGCCCCATACAATGCCACACTCCACACAAAGCACTATATAAATTGCAGTAACTGCACTATAAAGAGAACAACTTAAATACTTGCAAATCTAGTCTTTCAGGTGAAGCTCCCTGTGAAGCAGATTTGAATAATTTCAAGGGAAAAATTGTTCCGGGGCCGGGTATCGATCCCGGGACCTCTGGTTGAATGTACCAGCGCTCTACCACTGAGCTACCCGGGAACTCCACCCGACACCGTCTCAATTTTTCCTTTTATATCCACACAACTCGCATGGGCTGACGAAACGCCAGAGACCCACAACGAGTGCACACAATCTCTGTGTGACTTGGAATTGTGGTTTTCTGTTAACGTACACAGTAACGTATATATTATGCAAATCTAGTCTTTCAGGTGAAGCTCCCTGTAAAGCAGATTTGAATAATTTCAAGGGAAAAATTGTTCCGGGGCTAGGTCAACCAGAGGTCCCGGGATTGATACCCGGCCCCGGAACAATTTTTCCCTTGAAATTATTCAACTTAAATACTTGATCAATGATCAGTCACTTAACTAGCAAAATCTGTTGATCAAATCTGATGGAAGACTGATCTCCGATCAAATACTGATTGTTCTTTCTGCAACAGAAATAGAACTGATGGCCAATCAAACCCTCCTTGATCATCAATCATATTTGATCGATGTTTCTGAATTAGTGACAATAGAACAAGCCTTCCTTCCATGAAAGATCAACTTGAAAGCAGTTCTGTTTTTAAAGACACATCTCCAGATATTCAGAACTATTTGATCCAGTTTGTCACTAATGCTTTAAGGGAAAAGATACTGTTCTCAGAATGACTTAGATATTTTGCATCTACCCATACTTTTTTGTTACACTTCACCACTGGTTTTAAATATTATAGAATTTCTTTTATTGCTACTGCTGTCAATTTATGTTCTCTGGCTATATTTATAAGTAAATACTAGTGGCTTGTGCAGCAAATGCTGCTGCAAACTAAGTTCGTTAGACGTTCGAATAAAAATTTTTCAGATTTATTTTCAATGAAGAATACTTGTCTTTTTGATAGTTATTTGCTTCCATAATAATGAAACATAGTCCCACTGAATGGATTTTTTTAGGCCAAATACTTTCTCTTGAACCTATCCAACTTCAGTTTTTGAGTTTCAACGCGAAAACGCAAGTATCAATGTCAGGACGATAGCAGTAGCTATTTCAGGTCATTGTGGATTGTAGGCAAAAGTTAAAAAAATGTCAGGTTTGCTAAGCTTTCGAACAATAGCATTTTCGTATAGCTGCTGCATGTAGAACTTGAAATGTAGAGCGTAAAATCATTTTATCCTACTAAGAGATTTTGCTGAAATGATCTGGAGACTACAACATCTTCTAGGCCTCTTATTTTATCAGTAAGTAATACCTTTTGGTCTTTCCTTAGGCACTGTAATTTTTGCGCTCTCTCGAGCCAATACTGAAGACAATGAATGACACATATCAATATCTACACTACACCGCCATTAAGTATATGAAAAAGACCCAACCCCACTGGGTTAATAAGTATAAAAATATTTGATTTTTAATAACAATATTATTATCTTACGTAAGTTTTGTAGTTATATATAGCAGCCACTCAGTAAATTATAGAAATGAAGACCTAAATTAAGATATTCTCTACATTTACTTACATAACCTCAAAACGTTTCACTTTCATGTCATCAATATAGCATCAATATTATGTACAATTACTGAAAAATAGATGCATCATGATATTAACTATAATAATATTTAATTTCTAATGACAATAATGTCATCAAACCACCTCAAGTTTCGTAGATTTGAATATCCAATACACAGCTGTACTCAGAAAATTTGTTATACACTGCAGAATCAGTTTTTAATAACAAATTGAATTGAGCTCTAAATATGTTGGCAATCCTGCAGGTCATGGCCTTCGTGTAATAGCCTATTGTTTATTGTAGTTTGTGTTTTGTTCTGAAATTCAATCAAGTCGGCCGTGATTCGATAAAATTAGTTCTCAAAACTGGCAACAGATGGATTTTGGAAAATAGGAAAATTATGTAGGAAAATTGACATTTCACTGAAAACTACTACTTTTCCGAAAAACTTTGGGTTCCAAGCTTCAAAATGAGGGGCCATTTATTAAAATCCGTTCAGCCGTTTTCCCGTAATTTCCATTACCAGTTCAAATTATATATATATATATATATATATATATATATATTTTAAATCTTCCTTTAAGAATATATACAGTAAACTAATAAAATGCAGTACACTACAGATATAGGTAAATTAAATATCTAATTCATAATACACGTCAATTTCTATTTTTTTCTCCAATGAATTTACTCGCAACCCAAGTCACTGGTAAATTTATCAACAGTAATCTCACTAGAGGTTTTGATTTATCTAGAGAAAATCAAAACTCGAGTGGGATTTAATTGACTATTACACGATTAGAAGAAAGTATATAAAGATTAGAAGTAACGAAGCACTCCAATACAATAAAATATTAATTGACTTACGAAAATACAACTGTCTTCAAATGTATTATTGTACCATCTCAACATTACACATATTACGCTAGATGCATGCTAGATGGCAGTAGTGTGTTATGATCAGCTGTTATCTTGTTTTCAGTTGTGCCAACTATGGAATCTTCATTGAACCCTGTGGACAGTTACTAGTCAAGAAGGCTTTGTTGATTCAGTTTCATTTTTATTAAAACAGTTGCATTCCACTTCAATTATCAGGATCCCAGTACCCAACGTCACTTGACAGATGATTTTCAATAAATCTTAATATTAAACAATCTCTGATACGTGACTATCCATAATATCATATAGCAGAAGCTATAACATAACCTAAATAATATAAACAAGTGTTAGAAAAGTTTTAATTAACGACGATGACATAAAAAATAAACATGAATAATTTTAAAAGGAATAATTATTGAATGTACAATTTTCAAATTTGAATGTTTTAGTGGTTGGTGGTTCAGTTGATGTTATATTGGATGTGTGCATAAAAGAAGTGAACTCGTTGATGTACATGGTGTATTCCTCAACTTATTCAGGATTTCCGAATGGTATTCTTCATTCATTTGTAAATAGGATTTCAGGGAAGATGCATAGGTATGACCAGTGATCTTTATTAATTCTTGTTCTTGAATGCCAATGCGAGTCATATTTGAAACTGCTGTGCATCGACTGGAGTGGTTTGTAATTTTTTTTTTTTCGGACGTCCAGACCAGCACAGTTTGAAATGTTGGCAAACAAAGAAACAAATGCTAGGGACACGATAAAATTAAACAAATGCTAGGGATGCAATAAAATTGTGCGATGAGCAGCCATGATTGGTTGAAATACGTCCTTACATACAGTTTTATTGGTCAAAAGTAGTACGACATAGTAAAAGTGTAATAGTCAATAAAATCAAATCCTCCAATGGTATTACAATAACAATCTTACAATCGATTTCTTTTACACTATTGTAATATTTGGACAACCTGGGTGGACAACAAAGTTTTTGCATATGCTGTTGATTTATTATTAATAGGAAGGAATGAGCTTGAAATAGGACAGCTATTTATTGAATTAATGGAAAAAGCACCAAACATTGGATGAAATATTAACGAGAGTAAAACAAAATATACAGTAATCATTAAAACAAAAAAGATCCCCAAAAGCCTTAAAATTAAACATTATACTTTCGAAACAGCCAACCAGTTAAAATATCTTGGTATTTTGACAGATAATTCTAGTGACAGAAAATATGAAATACTTAACAAACTACATAAAGCAAACAAAACTTTTTATGCTGTTCACAAATTATTATCTTCCCGTTTTTAACCACAAATTTAAAAAATCATTTTGTACAAAATATAATCCAACCTGTACTATTATATGGATTGGAAATATGGAACTTAACTGAAAAGGAAAAACACAAATTAATGGTTTTTGAAAAAGTGTTGAGTAAAATTTTTGGTCTAATTTTTTACCCACTTCAAAACAAGTGGAAAATTCGACATAATAATTATATTCACAAACTTTATAATCAATCGTCAATTTTAGATGTAATACAGATCAGAAGATTAAATTGGGCAGGACATGTTATACGTATGGATGACTGCAGCAGCATAAAATTAATATATATGAACACCTTTAACAACAGAAGGCCAATGGGAAGACCTCAAAGTAGATGGAAAGATGAAATTCAGAAGGAATGCACGGAAATGGGAATTACCAACTGGGAGGAACTAGCAAAAGACAGAAGAGAATGGAAGCATTTTGTGAAATCGACATGGAGTAGACATGTTCCATAATGTCCTCTGATTGAATGAGTGATTGATTGATTGTAATATTTTCTCTTACTTAGTGTAATATGAATGTAAAATTATTAGAGTTACAGATTTTTAAGAAAAGTGCATTAACCTCATATCCAGGAATAGAAATTATTAAATATGGTCAGCTTGAAATAGAAATTAAAGAACAGATAGCGAAAGGAGGTCAATGATAAGAAGGTTAAATGTAATCGTCCGGACTGAACATTTTTAAAACAGCTATACACAGTATATCATAGGTTAGGACAGAAGTATGGCAACTTATGGAGCAGAATTGTGAATATTACATTCAAATGTTATACTGTATATAAACTATAATTTACTATGATGTTCTTTAGACAAAAATAAGAAATTAGGAAATCAGAAAGACAGATTATCAAAGTTCTATAATTAACTATATTTAGACCAAGACAGATATTGGAATGGATGTGCAGAGGAAAGGGGAAGACCACGAATTACATGGATGAAGGAAATTAGTAAAGAAATGCAACAGAAAGGTTTAGAAGGGAACTGGGGAAAATAACGAAAGGTTAAGAAGAAAAATTTTGGAACAAGAAGATAACAGAGGATTGTAAACTGTTAATAACAACATTAACTTCATTGTGAATAAAACCAATGTTTACAACCCTTCATAATAAAGTTTTAACTACCTACATTAAATTTAAATTTGTATTCAATCCAGTAACCTACCAAAAATTATTTTATTTCATTATAGGCCTACAATAAGATAAGTACGAAAATTACACATTTTTTAAAGTAGTCATTTGCTAGTAAGATTTTTGGCAACTTAGGAAATTATTAAAAAATTTCACTGGTACACTTCTCTGTCCACACTACAAGTTTTACAAGTTTATTTTCTTTTACAACAGCTATGAATCAAGGTTTCAAAAGGAAATATGTTCTCTTTATAAATACAACACAGTTAGGCCTATTGGATTCCATTACTTTTCTATTGCAAAGACGAAAATGGAGGGAAAAATAAATGAAGTATTTCAACAGTTATGAACAGAAGAGAAGTCATAAATGAAATTTTAAAACTCTTTCAAAATTTCCTTCTTTCTGTCTTACTCTGCTTAACTTTCTCTTTTATCCGATTTATATACCGTTGCAGGTAGGGAGAGGAGATTATTTTAATTGTACATTACACATCTCACAAAGGATGATCTCCTTGGTCATGGGGTCGACATGATGCAGGGCTACAGCAGAGACATCGCATGACAATAACAAGATGTTGGTCAAGCACCCAGTCCCATGGACAGGAGATAAATTTCTTCCATTGCTCATGCCGGGACTCAAACCTCAGACCACTTGATTGGGAAGTACATGCGCTATCCACGTAGCCAAAGCAATGGATTCTCATTAAAATAACAAAAATTAAATATTTACAGGGAAATAGCATGAGTCCCATAAAAATGTATATAGAAATCATGCAGGATCAATAAGTACTATAATGAAAACTCTAATAAACTTGCAGACAAACGGAAAGTTCAATCAATTTCAAAACATACAAAATCATCAGAATTGGACAGACGACAATGGAACAATAAAACAAAACAGAACCCCAAAACAGACTTTAAGAGGTTAGGTACAGCTTACAGCAGTACAATTTTTGGAAATATTCAACATTTTTTTTCCTCCATTACGGTTTCTTGTACAATAATGAAAATTGGTATGTGTAAAACACTGTCCTTCTGCTATATGAAAAAGATATTTTTACGATTTAAAAAAATTATTTATATATATTTTTTTTTTAATTAAAAATGGTAGCAGTTCACTGTGCAGTGATGAAGCGTTTCACTCATAACTCATAAACTTTTTCATGTTCTCTCTATTTTATTTTATTCCCGAAGCTCATGTTTACAATATCATGCTCTTTCAATTACATTCCTTAATAAATATTTTTTTTTGTGTTAGAAGAAAATACTGACATTTTACCACTTTTTTAAATGAATTTATTTTTATCAGACAATCTATCAAAGGTAGAGAAGTGATCTTGCATCATATTGTGGGTAGGACATGCATAAATACACACAAAAAATTTCATTACAGAATGTTGGGTAGTTTTTGAGTTGTGTGGGAAACGCTTCAACACTGCACAGTGAACTGAATTTTGGGGGGAAAAAAATGTAAATAATTTTTCTTTTAAATCGTAAAAATATGTTTTTCATATAGCAGAAGGACAGTGTTTTATACATGCTAATATTCATTATTGTAATCATACAGTTGTGGAGAAAAAAAATGTTGAACATTTCCAAAATTTTACTGCTGTAAGCTATACCTAACCCCTTAAAATATCAATTCAAAGTTGGAACAAGCCTAGGGAAACCTTGAAGAAGAAAAAAATAATGGAGTGGAGTGGAACTAAAATGGGCGACATGGCCCAACACATGATAGAAGAAAAAAATAAAAACAAGATATGAATTACAACTAGCGAGACTGACGAATAGAGGTTAAGGAGTAATTACTAAAAGACAGAACAGAAACGAAACGAAAATTAATTGCATGCACTTCTGCAAGACGTGATTATTTTTTGACATTATTATTATTATTATTATTATTATTATTATTACAAGTTTACTTGTATAATGAACCAATTTTATTCTGGTTGTCCAAGACAAATTATATTTTACACGATAATTAGTATGCTTTACAAAAATATCTGCACAATTATCAGGAACATGAAATTAAAACAGAATAATAAATTTTGGTTGCCAGATACAGAGAATGACGTCATTCGTTTTGTGTTTGAGGTGAATGGGTACACACAGAACAGAACAGTAAGGTCACTCATAATCACAGGAAATCTAATTATACTTAAAATATATTGCATGCAACACTTTGTGTGTAACCAACATAATTATTATACTATAGCGTCATCATCATCATCATTATCATCTTCATAACTCACTAATAAAATATTTAAATATTATGTTTTATTTAACGACGCTCGCAACTGCAGAGGTTATATCAGCATCGCCAGTGTACCGGAATTTTGTCCCGCAGGAGTTCTTTTACATGCCAGTAAATTTACTGACATGAGCCTGTCGCATTTAAGCACACTTAAATGCCATCGACCTGGCCCGGGATCAAACCCGCAACCTTGGTCATAGAAGGCCAGCACTATACCAACTCTCCAACCAGGTCGACCTCACTAATATCATCATCATCATTATTATTGTATTCATGTTGTATTGTATAGTATACAGGGCATCCCATATTTATGTCCAACTTTTTATTTGTTTATCACAAGTAAATAAATTAACACGACAGGATCAAAGTAGCATGAACTGATAGTCCAGTCATTAGGATTGCTTAAAATTCCACCAATATTAAAATTCGATGTAAGCACCAGCATTTGCTGCACATTTTTCCAGATGTGGCTGAACGTTCCGTACTGCTCTCACAAGCATTTCATTTGGCACCCGGCCACACTCCTCTCGTCTGACCATAGAATGTGTCGCAAAAGGTTAGGTTCCTCTTGAATCCATGCTAGTAGAGACTCCGCAAACTCCATTATAATATGACAGAGTTTGCACAAAGTGTGGCTTCCATGGCCGCCAATTCATTTCCTTTAGCAACCGCTGCAAGGACCCATAGGATACACCAGATTCCCGCTGGTACTGTCGAATGGATTTCTTAGGACTTTTCTGGAAGGCCTCAGTAGCGGCTGCTTTGGCCTCCTCTGTGATCACTGTTTTTGGTTGGCCAGCACCCTTCTGTTGCGTAACTGAGCCAGTTGGCGTGAAGTCTATTGATGGTCTTGTAGTCCAGCATCGTCACCATCATCTCTGCACCATAATTGGGGGCTGCCACACCTCCATTCGAGCAGCAATTCGTGTTCGATCGTACACACAGTCTTGTGGTCATGGGTAATGTTTTAAGATTTACACTATATTTTTCTGATTACATTAAATGTTTCGGACCGTACTGAAAACACAATAAAGTAAAATAAAATGACAGCTTCTTTTGTGCTTCTAATGGTATGGAACACGATACATTTTAGCGGAGGAATGGGTCACTTAACCTGATTGGTTTCGCTACTACAGTGTAATAAAGAATTGGACATAAATATGGGTCGCCCTGCAGTAGATATATAGTATTAAATAGTACTAAACTGTTATTGGGCGGCCGGGTAGCTCAGTTGGTAGAGCAGCTGGCTACGGACTGGAAGGTCCGGGGTTCGATCCCAGGTGGTGACGGGATTTTTTCTCGTTGCCAAACTTTCAGAACGGCCCCGAGGTTCACTCAGCCTCCTATAAAATTGAGTACCGGGTCTTTCCCGGGGGTAAAAGGTGGTCAGAGCGTGGTGCCGACCACACCACCTCATTCTAGTGCCGAGGTCATGGAAAGCATGGGGCTCTACCTCCATGCCCCCCAAGTGCCTTCATGGCATGTTACGGGGATACCTTTACCTTTTTACCTTTTACTAAACTGATATTAGCAAAGCTGTTAAATTAAGACAATACTAATGAAACTATATGTTAGACCTATATTAATTTGTATGTGACATGGGAATGATGAATTTTAACTGGAATGCATCAAATGCGCCATGTCCAGCCAAGATTGATGAGAAGTAAATAAATATATTGGGCTTAAAAAAAATGGAGAGAGGAAATATTTCACTTCGCCTCCAAAACCCGCTAGGCCTACGTGCAATTTAGATTTTTCAGGAATAAGAAAAAAGCATTAGTTACGGTACCACTTTTAATTCCATTGATTTTCAAAGCTATTTTCGGATTAATTTCGTCATTTTTCATGTAATGATGATATTATACTGAAAATAGTTTTGAAAATCAAACGAATTAAAAATGATAAGGTCTTTTTCTTACTCCTAAAAATCTATTTAAATGCACATAACGTATTTTGGAGATGCAGCAACAATATACATATTTCTACATTTTAGAACAATACATGTACCGCTACTTTCACATTTTAGAACAATGTGATATGACACATTATCGAAAATTGTGTATCTTGTGCTGTTGAAATAAATTTATTTCACATTAACAATAAACTCAGTAAGGAAATAATACGGTAATTACGTAAGACAAATTACTAAGATTATCCTTCTTATGGATTCTATGAACTTATCACAACTGCAGGACAAGTGTCTTCATATTTGTTTATGTTACTGCTACCTTCACACTATAGCCCGTAACACTGGAGAATTAGCTACTACATATGTATTGTATTTTTGGTACAGGGAAAATACTCGCCTTTTACGCATATACACATACCGGTATTTTATTCACTGATTTAGTGCACCACATATAAGTAACAACTGTGGTTCAATAAAGACTAGGAGAAAGCAAATATAATACAAAATGTGTTCCTAGCTAAAATTAATAACCACACAGTTCAATAAGAGGCATGCCATTTCAGCAAGTAATCAATAAAATTCCCTTATCCTAAGATTCCTAACAGCCTTCTAAAACTGCACATTATCCACATTGGTCTACAATGAATAAATTATGGCACGATAAAAACATTCTTGTAAATGACATGGTTGTACTACTTAATGTTATAAAAAATATAAAGTTTAGGTAACTGTAGCCTACAGCTATCTGCATACGTCAGCAAAATTATAAGGAATGTCTATTAACAAGCCTAAATCCCCAAGGAACACCCAGAAGAAAGGCTAGACCTAGAATCACATTGCGTAATACAATTAACACTGAAGAACAAACGCGAAAAAGGTGGAATGAGTTCAAGGTGATGGCTAACAACAACAGAATTCACTGGTAAGCTTTTATGAAGACCCTATAGCCTACTTCCTGGGGAAGTGAAAGGATATTGCTGCTACTTATTAAATGAAAGTACAGAATGCTGAACTTAATTTTTATTATAATTCACTATTCTTTCTGTAAAAAAGTTCAGACTTTTACAGTCACATTAGAATTAATCTATCCAAATTCAGCTACCAATGTATTCACCACAGTAAACACTAATGTATCAATATATTCTGCTTCTAGGCCCTTACCACTTCAATACGAATTGCACAACATACAACAAAAAAACCATAATCCTATTAGTTATTTTCCTTCCATACCTTACAAACTGAACAAACGTGGACAAGGGCTGCTTGGGCTGCTTTCTTCTGGGTGTTGGCGTTATGACCCTGTTGCTTTTTCTGTTTCGCCATTTTCTCGGCAGCTTTAGCTTGTGATTGAAGTTTCTGCTGTCCTCTAGCCATTTTCAAACTGTATAATAAAAATTGTGGTCAAATAGGCCTATTATGTCTACAATGAAGTAATAAATATATGTACATACAAAACGTTTCTATATACAACACCAAAAATTAACATGCCAATCTTAGTATTACGAAATGTTACAAAATATATATGGCACATTTATTCCACCGTACAAGAGTTTAGTAGGACAAAAAACAAAACATCTTGCTTTTGTTCGATGTCAATGCCCCGAACTCTTCAAAATACTAATATGTTCCTAGAATATACAAAATCTCACGTTAATAAGCTTTGAAACACTACATTACATACCTTTCACAACACCAACGATTAAATTAATCTTGAAAATTTAATTCAATAACAAAACACTTCCCTCAACCTCACACTTCCAGCTGCCAGGCTCAGCCAGAATCTTCCTCGGTTCATCCGAGACGGATGTGACTATTATGGGAAATTGCAGAGCAAGTCAAATTATTTTGAACTGTAAGAAAATAATATATAAATGGCGTTATAATATTAAAAGCAATAAAATAATGTTATTTTATTTTTGAAGTAAACATGTTGCGTTTTATAGTGCAAAAGTAAAGAGTAATGTAATTTTATACAATGCATTACACTTGAGTAGTCCACATGGAGAAAAGAACTGAGAAGAGGTGTAACCAGCGCCATCCACAAATCGTCCCCTGAACTATAAAACGAAGCTAGCGCCGATCACTTCAACGCGGGGATTTTAACCCTCCATCAGTTGTGATTCGTGCCTAAAATGACAAAGGGTTCACGTTTTATGATATTACATAGTTTTCAAACAATTTAAACAATATATCATTTCTGAAAAATTAAAAAAATTCTGCAGTTTTTAAAAGTAGATAATTACCTCAAAATGAGCCTGATGATGATGATAATGATGATGATGATGATGAGTCTCGTGTAGAAAATTCATCCTCTTTTCCTTTTTTTGTGGCGAATCTATCGATGACTTTTTCATTGAAAACCTGAAGCCTGCGGATCGTTGCTTTTGCAATAGACAGCATGGCGAGAGCAGACAACCAATCTTCATACATGGTGCTTCTAAGAAATGTTTTAATCCGCGCCAAAGCAGTGAAACATCTCTCTGTTTCTCACGATGTCTCAAAAATATGTGACAGTGACTATACAGCTGTGCTGGTTCCAGGGCCAGCACATCCACACGTTTGCCCTGCAGATTTCCCCTTGCATCTGCAAGTCCAGAAGCTGGCTGAGCGATGTTCAGAGGAGAAACTGAACCTCGGAAGCTTACAAGCATGTAGAAATTCGATGTCTGCGGTTCATAGGTTTTCATACGACAAAAATACATCAGAGCTGCAAGTAAACTTATTAAAGATGAGCAAGAAACAAAGAATAATAGTGTAATTATTATAAAAAAAATTCTAGACTGCTCGGGAAAAAGAGTATAAGTCAGAAAATGGCCAAAATAAGATAAGTCAATATTATGTTGCACCATTACATGTTCTACAGATTGGTATAAACAATATAAGCAAAATAATATAATTATTCAATCAAAATACAATCAGTTTTCTAGTATGTAACATTAGCAAACAGTAAGACTGTAAACCATTAAATTGCTTGTGCTGAAAAGTTGTATATTTTGATTATTCTCTTTTTCCCCAGCAGTCTAGAATTATTTAAAGAATTAAATTGTTTTCCTTGTTTTTCCTTGTTCTTCTTGGGGGTTCTCTGAACCACCGCCACTGCCCTCCATACTTTGGTTTCAATGAAAGGTGAAGCATAGTGACATTTAGATTTTATATACAGAAAATTTCATTGTTGTCCTATCGTTTGTGATCAGTCAAGCAACCGAAGGTATTTTTAATGCATATTTTCTAAAATTCATTCATTATGAAGGTACCAGTAGCAGTAATAATAGTAGCAGTAGTTGTAGTAGTAGTAGTAGTAGTAGTAGTAGTACTGGTAGTAGTAGAAGTAGTAGTAGTAGTAATAGTAGTAGTAGTAGTAATAGTAGTAGTAATAGTAGTAGTAGTAGTAGTAGTAGTAGTAGTAACAGTAGTAGTAGTAGTAGTAGTAGTAGTAGTAGTAATAGTAGTAGTAGTAGTAATAGTAGTAGTAGTAGTAGTAGTGGTAGTAGTAGTAATAGTAGTAGTAGTAATAGTAGTACTAGTAGTAGTAATAGTAGTAGTAGTAGTAATAGTAGTAGTAGTAGTAGTAGTAATAATAGTAGTAGTAATAGTAATAGTAGTAGTAGTAGTAGTAGTAGTAGTAGTAGTAGTAGTAGTAGTAATAGTAGTAGTAGTAGTAGTAGTACCCAACAATAATTATGTAATAAATACATCAATTTAATGTACCATGTTGAATCTTTCGTACACTACTTTTAACACTTGAATATAAATAATTGATTAAATGGCGATCTTACTCGTGTTAATACTCAACACACAGATCAATTTCAGAACACACACACTATTTGACACAACTCTTCATCACATGAACGCACCCACACAACAGGCAGCGAAGTTGAGATATGCCGAGACACAGAAGGCTCTGTGAGGATGGTGTGAAGTAGCACCGAAACAGCTGTAAGCCGCACAAGCTTACATAATTAACACGAGTAAGATGGCCATTTAATCAATTATTTAAATTTAATGTAGGTAGTTCTTATGTCCGCTGCAATAATCAGTGAATAAAAAACGTGTATTTTCATAAAAGACGAGTATTTTCCATGGACCAAAAATACAATACAGATTGTAACCTGTTCCGAACCGTTATTTCTCTGTCTCATTGTGAACAATTCGTTTCCGAAGAGGAGTTCGAAGATGTTCCTGTGATGTGCCAGGGCCCTGTTTCATAAAACTGACAAGTTCTACAATCATGACAATTCTACAAATATGTCAGAATATTGTAGCATTTTTTTTCTGACAATTCTTACTTGCTTTGACAAATACAATTTGTGAATTGTCAATAGTGTTTCATAAACATGACAATGACAGATAAAGTATGCATAAACATGTAAGATTGACAACAAATTATTTCTTCTTATTCATTTTATTTTTTTATAAAAGTAATCGATATGAGACGAGCTCTCGCCAAGAAACCAGGTGGCCCAGGTTCGATTCCCAGTTAGAGCAAGTTACCTGGTTGAGGTTTTTTCCAGGGTTTTCTCTCAACCCAATATGAGCAAATGCTGGGTAATTTTCGGTGCTGGACCCTAGACTCATTTCACTGGCATTATCCCCATCTCATTCAAATGCTAAATAACCTAAGATGTTGATAAAGAGTCGTAAAATAATACTAAAATAAAATAAAAATGAGACAAGCAGATCAGATGATCTATAGTGCACGTTATTATTGAATTTGTTTAAATTAATAACCACCATTAAAAATTCAATTATGAACAGCGAGAAAGTTACAATTAACTCTAAATTTTACTAAGAAAGCAACTACATTCCTATCAACAAATGTAGCCTCATTTTCGAAGCAAGTATCCATTTTTTTTTCAAGGACCCATCAACTCTTGACAAATTGGTTGCTCTCGTGAAGAGCTATGGAATGATTTCGATAAGCTATATGCATCAGCAGTTAAGTGACACTGAGCTTCATTTCAATTCAGTGTAAGAACACATAATTTTGAATCAATTGTTTTATTTCTTTTTGTTTTGTGCAGCAAATCTCCTATTTTGCTCATTATATTTCAGCTGATGTTTTGCTAATACGAAATGTATAACTAAATTTTTCTGTGAATGTAAACTCACTGAAAATGTAATTTAGATTTACCCTTTCTTTAAAAATCTTTGTATTGTATTGTATTGTATTTACTAACATTCCATGGTATTCATACATGCTTACAGCTAGAATATGGAACAAGTCAAAAAACTTAATACTATTATAAAATCTTAATTTATAGTCACAGTCTAGATGAAATATATATAGACGAGATTTACAATATAGTCTACTAGTACAACACAAAGTTTTAGTATCAATTTCATGAAATGTTATTGAATGTCATGAATTCACCTACAGAATAGAAGGCGTGAGAAATTAGGTACTTCTTTAATTTGGCCCTAAATAATTTTATGTTTTGAGTTTCATTTTTTATATCGATAGGGAGGCTATTAAAAATTTTTACTGCCATATAACGCACTCCTTTTTGATAGCACAATAGACTTGCCGATGGAGTATGAAAGTCATTTTTTTGACGTGTATCTATGCTATGAACTGTTGAATTAGTTACAAAGTTTTCACGATTACATACGAGGAAGATCATTAATGAAAAGATATAGTGACAAGCCATGGGCATTATTTGTAGTTTTTTTAAAATAGCCCTACACGATTCCCTAGATTTGGCACCTACTATTATTCTAATTACTCTTTTTTGTAATAGAAATATATTGTTACTATCTGTGGAATTTCCCCAGAATATTATTCCAAAACTCATTACCGAGTGGAAGTATGCAAAGTATATTGTTTTTAAGGTATTGTTATTTACTATCTGCATGGTCCTTATAATCATTATTTTCTCTACTGCTGCTGCTACTGCTGCTATTATTGAACATGATTTACTTAAAATATAGTATTTTCATTCCTTAAAATCCACACCAGTATTCAATACTCTATTACAATCTAGCCCAATAACAATAAATTGTCAACTTCCTATGACATACAAAATATAAGGTATCAGAATTTCATGACAATTCTACAAAGTATGTAGAATAAATAAATAAATGCAATTTCCAATACAAGAGTTTGATACACACAATGGTTATTAAGTACTGGTACATTACTTAACAGAACATACCTAGGTAATTATTGTTTTCCCACCTCACTGATTTATTACTAGAGCCCTCTAGTTACACATTCTAGTCCTATATAATTACGTAGCTAAGAGAAAAATACAAATATCTGTGAATCACACAAAAAATATCTTTATTCCAAAGTTTTAAGTTACTTAGTCTTACATATTTTGATGTAAGGTATATTAAATCTTCAGTCTTGAATAAGCTCTTTTAACACATTTAACTTAATTCAAATCAAGATTTTCAGGTATAACTCCCTGTAAAGTTGATTTGAATAATTTCGAGGGAAAAATTGTTCTGGGGCCGGGCATCAAACCCGGGACCTTTGGTTTAACATACCAATGCTCTACTAACTGAGCTACCCGGGAACTCTACCCGACACCGATCCAATTTTTCCCTCTATATCCACAGACCTCAAAGTGGGCTGACAACCGTCAAGCAACCAACTTCGAGTGCACACAAACTCCGTGTGACTTAAATTGTGGTTTTCTGTTAACGAACAGTGACGTGTATTATGCAAATCAGGATTACCAGAACTACCTCAATGCTCGTTTTTCCATTGAGGGGCAAAGGAATTGGCCACCTACCCCATCATCTCCTAGCTTAGTTGCCTCATGAGTGATGCCTTTATGTCACTTGTCCCTCGAAATTATTCAAATCAACTTTACAGGGAGTTATACCTGAAATCTTGATTTGCATAATACACGTCACTGTTCGTTAACAGAAAACCACAATTTAAGTCACACGGAGTTAGTGTGCACTCGAAGTTGGTTGCTTGACGGTTGTCAGCCCACTTTGAGGTCTGTGGATATAGAGGGAGAAATTGGATCAGTGTCGGGTAGAGTTCCCGGGTAGCTCAGTTGGTAGAGCGTTGGTACGTTAAACCAAAGGTCCCGGGTTCGATGCCTGGCCCCGGAACAATTTTTCCCTCGAAATTATTCATTTAACTTAATTGTTCATCAAGTGAGTACTTGACTGGTGTTTGCCCAGGATCCAGGACAATGTTTAAAATTCTGGGACAATCCCTCCCAAAGCTGGACGGACGGCAACCCTACTCTAAACTACTTTACGTAATCTTTAATAAAATAAGGTAGATTAATGCTGTTTAGTCAACTGTCCGAATACGGGTTTGAATTTCACAAGTGACATAAAGGCATCACTCATGAGGCAACTAAGCTAGGAGATGATGGGGTAGGGGGCCAATTCCTCTGCCCCTCCATGGAAAAACGAGCATTGAGGTAGTTCCAGTGATTTCGAAAGTGGAAATGGTCGAATTTGTAAGGGATTTCTTGTGGAGATGGATTTCAAAAGTTAAGGATTTATAGGGAAATATTTCAAGAAAAGGAAATTGTCCTGAAATGTAATATATAAAGTGTGAAAAGAGAGGTGCGGGGTAATGGAAGTGCAAATATGATTTCTAGTGAAGGAAAGAAACATAGGAACGCAAAGCACACAATACAATGCAATGTAAAGAACGTAAAACTTGTATTAATTCAATAACCACTGGAATACAGTGAAATATAACAAATAATAATGAAATAGAGACAAAATTCCTATATTGCAGCTTCGTTTCCACGTTGGCCATTACACTATCACTAAACAAACATCACAAGGCTTTGAAAATCCTGCATAGATTCGAATATGCAAAGCTTAATAAAAACCAAAACTAACCTAACCTAACCTGTCACAGATTCGTATACACAAGACATAACAAAAGCCTAACCTAACCTGTCACAGATTCGTATATGCAAGGATCTAGAATCAATGACAGGTTAGGTTTTGTTTGTTTAGGCTTTTACCAAACAAAAGCCTACACAAACCTAACCTGTCATTGATTCTAGATCTTACGAAAACTCGCTTTCTATTTACCGTATCTACATTTGCTTAAACTAGTATACTAGTTGACACTGGTTTTGACGAATTTCGAGTTTTAACGGTATTATACAAATTATATTGTTTTCCTCACTTGGGAAGCTACGATAGATAGCGAAATCCGGTTGCGAAAGCCAGCTACAACGGCTGGGGTGAACATCATGCTAACCACACGATACCTCCATTCTGGTTGGATGATCGTCCACCTCTGTTTCGGCATGTGGGCGTGAGGCCAGCAGCTGGTTGGTCGGTCTGGGTCCTTCACGGGCTGTAGCGTCACGGATTATTTATTATTATTATTATTGTTTTCCTCTTACACATATCGTCAAGTGAGATGTTACTGCCTGATAATAGAAGTACACAATGCTTTTTTTTCTGGCGGAACGCGCCTGAACGGCGTTTCGGCACCTTTTTATGTTTCTCGTTATTGAACAGAGAAATGTGTTAATAATTAAGTTTTAACCAATTTTCTTTGAATCGCGTTTAGGCCTTGAAAGCCTTAAATTTGGACGAAAAGGAGGTCAAAATCGACCAAATTCCCGTTCACTGAGCAGTAATCATCTCCCTGTCTGCTATAATATATTCTACACAGAGTTTCACCACCTTTTTCTCCAGAAGAAGTGCACTGGATATATATCAGTCAGAATCTCAATCAGAAATTGATATGCTAACAATAAATAGACAGGCCTAAATTAGCATTTTGCATTAAAATATAATATACAAGAACGAAGATTGTTGAATTAGAATCCTAGGCTACTATAAATGTAGGTTGTTTAATGGAAATTATTATTATTTTATTCATTAACAGTAAAAGACGCAAAATTACATTACGGTATTCCGCATTCAATTGTTCCCATGATTCATTTTTGCTGTACACTTTCGAATGGTGCTAATTTGAATGAAATCCAATATGTATGGAATATTGTATTTTATTTTAACATTATAAGTGAAGTAAGGGTTTTCATGCACAAAGAAAGTTGTATATCGAAAACAAACATTAAATGAAAATTCAATTATCATTAAAACATTAATTTGAGTGTTATATTAGCCTATGTGTACGTGAGGGGAATTATTTCGTACCGCATAGCAACTCGCGCCTTATTTCGAACAGCTCCTCACGTTCATTACACAATAATGTAATAAATTTCTACGCATCGAAACTTCAGTAAATAATTTGTGCTATTGCAATTAACCCACAAATAAAATAGAAATTATTTTGTTATGAAATATCATTAAAGATTATATATTTTATACTTATTTTAATTAAGAAATTAGGTTTACGTAAATTTGAAGATAGCGCCATTTCTCTTCCAATTGCAGTTTGCCGCGTTCGGTGATCGAGAGTGGATGTGTTGTTACGAAGCTGAAGATTATTCGCGCTCGCCTAGCGTCGGTGCAAATTCAGGTACAAATACAGTATTATTGTTCTATTTTGATGCATTAATTGCATTTTTATTTAATTTTTCACATGAAAATACTTTTAAATAGTTGTTTTTTTAATTCTATATTGAAATGATCTTAGGCCTAGCTATCTAGAGACAACTTCGGATAACTTTTACTATAGCATTATTATCATTGTTGTGTCGAAAATAAAATCATAATATTAGGTATGTGGACATAATTTACATGTTGTCTTTTGCAGAAATATTTCCAATTGAAAGTATGTTTGTTAGATAAGTTTATGAAATCTCTAGAAAGTACTACAAAACATGGATTCCGTATTTACGTACTTTTTGCATACTCAAGAAACAGGAACGTCGCTGTCCGTGTAGCACATGCGTAGGATCATTTTTTATGAAGTACCGTTGTCTTTGAAAATAGAATGTTCGGTGCACTACCAACGGGACGTCACTACGTCACTACCTAAGACCGGTTTTCATGGGAATTCTCAGTGTATTAAATACGTACGTGCCGTATGTAATTTTAAAGCCTAATAATAATTTATTTATTTATTTACTTACTTATATTTAATGTGCTGTACAACAGCCAGAGGCCAATTACAGTTCAGCACAAAGAATATAACAAAAACATTAGCAATAATTTACAATAAAAGTACAAAGAAATAATTAAATTAATGGCAGTGAATTAAAATGATAATTACAAATGAAATAATGGAATCATAAATGAAGAATGAAATCATGTAAAATATTATTACAAAGATATACAAGATTATAATACAACGCCAATAATGACAATGAATGGACGGGATAAAATGGATGACTAAACTACAAAGCATAATGAGCGAGAATAATATTAAAATACATATTTAAACAAAAGATATAAATGAAAACTGATATAAAACTTCAAAATATATACTATACATTAAATGGATCCAAGCTTGATCCATGCAAATTAGCATATTTTATACATCTGCAGACAGGAGAGAGAGATTTAGAATTTCTATTGTAAAACATTTTATGATATCTTAAACCCTTAGCAGGAATACGAAGACTGATATTTCTTAGGAAAGATTCACAATCAATATCACCCTTAAGAACTTTACAAAAAAACAAGTAATCAAGATCTTGACGTCTGGCAAATAAACTACACTAATAATAATAATAATACTAATAATAATAATAATAATAATAATAATAATAATAATAATAATAATCTTTATTAACAGAAAAACATTCACAAATGTCACAGGCTTCGTCATACAGAATAATAATAAATATAACACCTGTACAGTACATCAAGCGACTAACTTATCTACAACACACATTTTGTAGCATTTAGATCAACGGTACATACATTAATAAATACATTAATGGACCTTAATTCTTACAACGTTAAACTAAATACTATAAAATACATAGACCAAGGAAACGGATGTAATCCAATAGTAGTAAAAAAAAGTGGAACTTAAACATAATAAAATAATAAACAATGACACAAAAACACAAAAAGGAGTCATACTCATTACACTAATTTATCACAAAACACACATTACAGAAAACCTGCATGAATGCGGAATAAATACTCTCTGAGCCTGCATCATGTAGAAGAAATACTTATTTTATAATAATGTAATAAACAATAACACACACACACACACACAAAAGGAAGAAAAATCCATTAAATAATTTATCACAAACACACATTACAGGAAACCTGCATGATGCGGAAAAAAACTCTCTGAGCCTGCATCATGTAGAAGAAATACTTATTTCATAATAAAATAAAAAACAATAACAAACTAACACAAAAAGAAGTCAAAATTCATTACACTAATTTATTACAATACACACATTATGCATGATGAGGAAAACTACTCTCTAAGCATTCAAAATGCACAAGAAATATTTAATTATTTAACAATTCGACGAAATATATTTCATTAGGAAAGCAACCACGAAGAAGATGAAACTACATCATAACATGTAATATTAAAATAATTAAAACAGTTCATAATGGGATCCTGAAATAACGAAGTTCATACGTGTTAATAAGTAGAAATTGAATACTTAGAACTTGCCCTTATTGGGATCCCGCAATCATGCAGATAAGTGTTAAAATGTTATGTTTTATTTAACGACGCTCGCACCTGCAGAGGTTATATCAGCGTCGCCGCATGTGCCGCAATTTTGTCCCGCAGAAGTTCTTTTACATGCCAGTAAATCTACTGCCATTGTCTGTCGCATTTAAGTACACTTCAATGCCATCGACCTGGCCCGGGATCCAACCCGCAACATTGGCCACGGAAGGCCAGCGCTATACCAACTCGCCAACCAGCTCGACCAGATAAGTGTTAATTAGTATAAAATTTATTAATATGTATATGCCTTATAGGAGTAAAGCAATCATGCAGATGATATGTTAATTAGTTAAAATTTAATAATCTGAACACGCCCTTATTGGGGTTCTGCAATTATGCAGTTAAGTGTTAATTAGTTAAAATTTCATAATTATAACACGCCCTTTTTGAGCTTCTGCTATCATGCTGTTAATTGTTAATTAGTTAAAATTTAATAATTCTAACACGCCCTTATTGGGGTTCTGCAATTATGCAGTTAAGTGCTAATTAGTTGAAATGTAATAATTAGAACACGCCCTTATTGGGGTTCTGCAAGCATGCAGTTAACTGTTAATTAGTTAAAATTTAATAATTAGAACACGCCCTTTTTGGGGACCTGCAATCATGCAGTTAAGTGTTAATTAGTTAAAATTTAATAATTATAACACGCCCTTATTGGGTACCTGCAATCATGCAGTTAAGTGTTAATTAGTAAAAATTTAATATTTAGAACAAGCAATTATTGGGGTTCTGCAATCATGCAGTTATGTGTTAATTAGTTAAAATTTAATATTTAGAACACGCCCTTATTGGCGTTCTGCAATCATGCAGTTAAGTGATAATTAGTAAAAATTTAATAATTAGAACACGCCCTTATTGGGGTTCTCCAATCATGCAGTTAAGTGTTAATTAGTTAAAATTTAACAATTAGAACACGCCCTTATTGGGGTTCTGCAATCATGCAGATGATACGTTAATTAGTTAAAATTTAATAATTAGAACACGCCCTTATTGGGGTTCTGCAATCATGCAGTTAAGTGTTAATTAGTTAAAATTTAATAATTAGAACACGCCCTTATTGGGGTTCAGCGATCATGCAGTTAAGTGTTAATTAGTTAAAATTTAATAATTAGAACACGCCCTTATTGGGGTTCTACAATCATGCAGTTAAGTGTTAATTAGTTAAAATTTAATAAATACAACACGCCCTTATTGGGGTTCTGCAATCATGCAGTTAAGTGTTAATTAGTTAAAATTTAATAATTAGAACACGCCCTTATTGGGGACCTGCAATCATGCCGATGATATGTTAGTTAGTTAAAATTTAATAGTTAAAACACGCCCTTATTGGGGTTCTGCAATCATGCATTTACGTGTTAATTAGTTAAAATATAATAATTAGAACACGCCCTTATTGGGGCTCTGCAATCATGCAGTTAAGTGTTAATTAGTTAAAATTTAATGATTAGAACAGGCCCTTATTGGGGTTCTGCAATCAAGCAGTTAAGTGTTAATTAGTTAAAATTTAATAATTAGAACACGCCCTTATTGGGGTTCTGCAATCATGCCGATGATATGTTAGTTAGTTAAAATTTAATAATTAAAACACGCCCTTATTGGGGTTCTGCAATCATGCAGTTAAGTGTTAATTAGTTAAAATTTAATAATTAAAACACGCCCTTATTGGGGTTCTGCAATCATGCAGTTAAGTGTTAATTAGTTAAAATTTAATAATTAAAACACGCCCTTATTGGGGTTCTGCGATCATGCAGTTAAGTGATAATTAGTTAAAATTTAATAATTAGAACACGCCCTTATTGGGGTTCTGCGATCATGCAGTTAAGTGTTAATTAGTTAAAATTTAATTATTAGAACACGCCCTTATTGGGGACCTGAAATCATGCCGATGATATGTTAGTTAGTTAAAATTTTATAATTAGAACACGCCCTTATTGGGGTTCTGCAGTCATGCAGTTAAGTGTTAATTAGTTAAAATTTAATAATTAGAACACGCCCTTAGTGGGGTTCTGCGATCATGCAGTTAAGTGTTAATTAGTTAAAATTTAATAATTAGAACACTCCCTTATTGGGGTTCTGCAATCATGCAGTTAAGTGTTAATTAGTTAAAATATAATAATTAGAGAACGCCCTTATTGGGGCTCTGCAATCATGCAGTTAAGTGTTAATTAGTTAAAATTTAATAATTAGAACAGGCCCTTATTGGGGTTCTGCGATCATGCAGTTAAGTGTTAATTAGTTAAAATTTAATTATTAGAACACGCCCTTATTGGGGACCTGAAATCATGCCGATGATATGTTAGTTAGTTAAAATTTTATAATTAGAACACGCCCTTATTGGGGTTCTGCAATCAAGCAGTTAAGTGTTAATTAGTTAAAATTTAATAATTAGAACACGCCCTTATTGGGGTTCTGCGATCATGCAGTTAAGTGTTAATTAGTTAAAATTTAATTATTAGAACACGCCCTTATTGGGGACCTGAAATCATGCCGATGATATGTTAGTTAGTTAAAATTTTATAATTAGAACACGCCCTTATTGGGGTTCTGCAGTCATGCAGTTAAGTGTTAATTAGTTAAAATTTAATAATTAGAACACTCCCTTATTGGGGTTCTGCAATCATGCAGTTAAGTGTTAATTAGTTAAAATATAATAATTAGAGAACGCCCTTATTGGGGCTCTGCAATCATGCAGTTAAGTGTTAATTAGTTAAAATTTAATAATTAGAACACGCCCTTAGTGGGGTTCTGCGATCATGCAGTTAAGTGTTAATTAGTTAAAATTTAATAATTAGAACACTCCCTTATTGGGGTTCTGCAATCATGAAGTTAAGTGTTAATTAGTTAAAATATAATAATTAGAGAACGCCCTTATTGGGGCTCTGCAATCATGCAGTTAAGTGTTAATTAGTTAAAATTTAATAATTAGAACAGGCCCTTATTGGGGTTCTGCAATCAAGCAGTTAAGTGTTAATTAGTTAAAATTTAATAATTAGAACACGCCCTTATTGGGGTTCTGCGATCATGCAGTTAAGTGTTAATTAGTTAAAATTTAATTATTAGAACACGCCCTTATTGGGGACCTGAAATCATGCCGATGATATGTTAGTTAGTTAAAATTTTATAATTAGAACACGCCCTTATTGGGGTTCTGCAGTCATGCAGTTAAGTGTTAATTAGTTAAAATTTAATAATTAGAACACGCCCTTAGTGGGGTTCTGCGATCATGCAGTTAAGTGTTAATTAGTTAAAATTTAATAATTAGAACACTCCCTTATTGGGGTTCTGCAATCATGCAGTTAAGTGTTAATTAGTTAAAATATAATAATTAGAGAACGCCCTTATTGGGGCTCTGCAATCATGCAGTTAAGTGTTAATTAGTTAAAATTTAATAATTAGGACACGCCCTTATTGGGGACCTGCAATCATGCAGATGATATGTTAATGAGCTAAAATTTAATAATTACAACTCGCCTTTATTGGGGTTCTGCAATCATGCAGTTAAGTGTTAATTACTTAGAATTTAATGATTAGAACACGCCCTTATTGGGGCTCTGCAATCATGCAGTTAAGTGTTAATTAGTTAAAATTTAATAATTAGAACACGCTCTTATTGGAGTTCTGTGTTAATTAGTTAAAATTTAATAATTAGAACACGCATTTATTGGGGTTCTGGAATCATGCAGTTAAGTGTTAATTAGTAAAAATTTAATAATTAGAACACGCCCTTATTGGGGACCTGCAATCATGCAGTCACGTGTTAATTAGTTAAAATTTAATTAATTGGAACACGCCCTTATTGGGGTTCTGCAATCAAGCAGTTAATGGTAATTAGTAAAAATTTAATATTTAGAACACGCCCTTATTGGGGTTCTGCAATCATGCAGTTAAGTGTTACTTAGTTAAAATGTAATAATTAGAACACGCCCTTATTGGGGTTCTGCAATCATGCAGTTAAGTGTTAATTAGTTAAAATTTAATAATCAGAGCAAGCCCTTATTGGGGACCTGCAATCATGCCGATGATATGTTAATTAGTTAAAATTTAATAATTAAAACACGCCCTTATTGGGGACCTGCAATCATGCAGTCATGTGTTAATTAGTTAAAATTTAATAATTAGAATACGCCCTTATTGGGGTTCTGCAATCATGCAGTTAAGTGTTAATTAGTTAAAATTTAATAATTAGAACACGCCCTTATTGGGGACCTGCAATCATGATGATGATATGTTAATTAGTTAAAATTTTATAATTAGAACACGCCCTTATTGGGGTTCTGCGATCATGCAGTTAAGTGTTAATTAGTTAAAATTTAATAATTAGAACACGCCCTTATTGGGGACCTGCAATCATGATGATGATATGTTAATTAGTTAAAATTTTATAATTAGAACACGCCCTTATTGGGGTTCTGCGATCATGCAGTTAAGTGTTAATTAGTTAAAATGTAATAATTAGAACACGCCCTTATTGGGGACCTGCAATCATGATGATGATATGTTAATTAGTTAAAATTTTATAATTAGAACACGCCCTTATTGGGGTTCTGCAATCATGAAGTTAAGTGTTAATTAGTTAAAATTTAATAATTACAACACGCCCTTATTGGGGCTCTGCAATCATGCAGTTAAGTGTTAATTAGTGAAAATTTAATAATTAGAAAACGCCCTTATTGGGGTTCTGCAATCAAGCAGTTAAGTGTTAATTAGTTAAAATTTAATAATTAGAATACGCCCTTTTTGGGGACCTGCAATCATGCAGATGATATGTTAATTAGTTAAAATATAATAATTAGAACGCCCTTATGGGAGTTCTGCAATGATGCAGTTAAGTGTTAATTAGTTAAAATTTCATAATTAGGACACGCCCTTATTGGGTACCTGCAATCATGCAGATGATATGTTAATGAGCTAAAATTTAATAATTACAACTCGCCTTTATTGGGGTTCTGCAATCATGCAGTTAAGTGTTAATTACTTAGAATTTAATGATTAGAACACGCCCTTATTGGGGCTCTGCAATCATGCAGTTAAGTGTTAATTAGTTAAAATTTAATGATTAGAACACGCTCTTATTGGAGTTCTGTGTTAATTAGTAAAAATTTAATAATTAGAACACGCCCTCATTGGGGACCTGCAATCATGCAGTCACGTGTTAATTAGTTAAAATTTAATTAATTGGAACACGCCCTTATTGGGGTTCTGCAATCAAGCAGTTAATTGGTAATTAGTAAAAATTTAATATTTAGAACACGCCCTTATTGGGGTTCTGCTATAATGCAGTTAAGTGTTAATTAGTTAAAATTTAATAATTGGAACACGCCCTAATTGGGGTTCTGCAATCATGCAGATGATATGTTAATTAGTTAAAATTTAATAATTAGAACACGCCCTTATTAGGGTTCTACAATCATGCAAATAATGTGTAAATTAGTTGATATGTAGTAATTAAAACACGCCCTTATTAGGTTCCTGCATATATGTGCTAATCTGTTGCATTTTTGTAATTAAAACACGCCCTTATTAGGTTTCTGCATATCGTATGTTCTAATTAGTTGTTTTTTAATAAATGGAATTTGGCCGTGATGGGATCCTGCATGCGTGCTAGAGATATACTTGCTCTCTAATTTTATAAATAAATGAAATAATTTTGAAAAAAATAATAATAATAAATTAAAAGTTTGCTTATTAAATTAATAAAATGTTATGATAATAACATTGATTTGAATAACTGAATTATTAAATATACGAGAATATAATTTACCTGAAATACATTTAAATCTTGTTTACTTTCGAAATTATGTTTAAGTGTAATTATTTTTGGAAAATTTTTAACCTCTCTACTTAACAGCTTAGGCGTCAAACAAATTTCCGTGATAATTCTGCTTATATAAATTACTTATTATGATAGCGTTTAATTTTTTATTGCGTGTTTTATTTAACGTTAATCGATATGTTTATTTGTAGGTGTTATATGGCGGATTTCTAGGATATTTTTAGTCTATGTGATATGCGAATAGGATGATAGTTTTGTATTTTACGAAGTTTATATTGTATTTTGTTTGAAATTTAATCATTTAAATATTACTCTGTTTTAATAATAACTACAAAATTTTTACGAAACATCCATTCAATTTTTTTTAAGTGTAGGAGTTCTTCAAATTTTTTAGGTTTTATATATAGGTAACGCAGTCATTTTTTAAATTCAAATACTCGTGTGATTAATGAATTGTGCTAATGTGATCAGTGAATTTTACTCGTGTGATAGTGAAGTGTGCCCCTCTGGATTACTGGATTATTGGATTATATCACATGGATTACCATTCTGCCGCCGATTTACGTGCCGATGTCATCAGATCTTCGCATCATAAAGGCCAGTGTATCCTTTTCTGATTTTATATTTTGTGTAGTTAGATTTTATTAGGCCTATGTATGTTTGGCCTCTTTAAGCGGAAAGAATATTGAAGTAGAGATTTGAATTGTGTGTTTGTCGTTCTCTGTGTTTATTGCTTGTGATTTATGTTTTTATTTTCCAGTATAGCGTGAGTACTTAGTATAAGCCATTTTGTATAAAATTAGATTTATTATGTGTGTGTTTTTTTTCAGCATTCGGTCAATACATTGTGGGTTATATGTATATTATTTTTCAATACCTACACGGTTTTGTCACTATTGTCGTTGAAATGCGTAATGGGGAGAGCTTAATAACCCTAAATTCACTTTAGAAAGCTCTCTCAGGGATTTAAGTACATGGAGAAAATGCATATGATAACTAACATTACTTAACACGCTATAAAATTTGTGATTTTTATGATTTTGTTTGAAGTTCTGTTACTATGGTGAGATAAGAGTTAGGTTTCCTTGATTGTTTACATATTAAAATTATTCGACTTCAACTGTTTCTGATTAATTAGGGATTTCATTTGTTTTATATTGTACTGATAGGATATGACGACATTTTGTTTTTAATTTCTCCTTCATTCACAAGCATAGATTTGAATTTAACCATCGCTTTACAATATGTAACATCGTGAAAAGTTTATTAGGCCTATGTTGAATTGTGAACCGGATTTTTTTGTCGCTTTTGAAAAATAATTGACAATGCGTTAGAATCGCTGAAAGAGGGAGATGAAATGAAGATATGAAATTATGGTAAGTATGATACAGTATTGAATTGATGAAGATTTTTCACTTCCTTACCTGAATTGTTTCTAATTTTTGTCATTTTTGTGTGTTTGTTTGTTTCTTTTGTTTCAGGTCCCTGCTCTTATCCTGTGCCTCAACGTGGCGAGCAGGTGTAACAAAGAATGATGCATGTTCTTACTTTTGGATTTTTTTTTGTTAGAATTAGGAATCATTCAACGTTATTTAAATATCAATGTGCTAAGTTATAATACTTTGTTAAAATTGACAAAAAAATCATTTTTCAGGTTTTCTTAAACTAAAATTCCCTATTAAATTCTGAATGGTATTATATATAGGTTATATAATTATGTTTTGACATTTTTAAATGCCCCTGGTTGCCTTTAAATGTCCTCGTGTCAAAGATTTTTAAATGCCACGCTAGGTTACAAAGCGATCGTTTTTCAAAACTATATTTTTTGTACCGTTACTTCAGGTATCTGATGAGACGTTTTTGTTTACATTCTCCTCTCGCAAGTCTTGCGGAGTGGATTATTGGAGTTACACTCACCCCCACTGGGGAGCAATGATCTCAAGGTGCGTTGCAACACGTTACATTTCATATTCTCAAAACTATTGAACATATCAAAAAAACTATATGAAAAAACTTGTTCGCATTGACTTTATTTATTAAATCCGTGGCGCTACAGCCCGTGAAGGGCTAGACCGACCAGCCGGCTGCTGCCCTCACGCCCACATGCCGAAGCAGAGGTGGACGATCATCCAACCAGAATGGAGGTATCGTGTGGTTAGCACGATGATCCCCCCCCCCCCAGCCGTTATAGCTGGCATTCGCAACCGGATTTCGCTACCTATCGTAGCTCCCCAAGTGCATCACGATGCTGGGTGGGAACCGGTCCCATACACTGGCCGAAATTTCATGAGAAAATTTCTTCCCCCACGAGGACTCGAACCAGCGCGCATTCCGTAACACGAGTCCTAGGCGGGACCGCGATGCCACGGCGCGGGACTGACTTTATTTATTATCTTTGTGAAATAATGTAATAAGTTTCCTTTCATCCTAGGCTATATACAGGATGGAAGTGAAATAAACCTTCAACTTTTCAGAGCGAATTGTTCATATTGAGTACCTATAACAAAGGAGTCAAATACCACATCGGTGGGAAGTTTATAGTTTTCGAAATAAAAAATGTTCTTTGTGGATAATGACTGTGCATTGGATCTTGATTTCTCTCAGTACTAATAGAGAATGTAATAAAGAATATTCTTTTCCTTTGTCGTATTTCGATAGAATGGACGGTTTTCGTATAAATTAAATAAAAAGTATTATGAATTTGTTGTGTGACTGACAAAACTAGATGCGGCATCCCTGATCAGTGATCAGCTGTTCTCGCTCCATATGAGTTGGTACCGGTAGTCAAGGTCATCTTGTCCCAGTGCCGTTCTACGCTTGGTTTCCATCAGGATACTATGCTTGTTTTTTTTTTGGGGGGGGGAACGTAATACGGCGAACGCTAAGCTCCGCCCACGACCCCTTTCCACTTTTCCCCTACAAGCTCACCACACACTCTGCGTGATAGGCTAGTGTTGTGTCGAATGCACATTTCATGTGGGTGGGGATAACTTCCCTCCTACTGGCGTTCGCCGTATTACGTTTTCGCCTTTTTTTTTTTAACATGGGACATGACAGTTAAGCGGCCGAACTTGGAACTACAGTGCCATGTTGCCAATATGGACTACCACGCTGTCAGCTGATGGAAGCTAGCAATTGTCGTTAAGATGGCTGACGTTAAAACATTCATTAACAATTGACGCGAAGGTAAGAAAACAATACAAAAATCGACAGAGAATCAAAGACGAAACGTACCAATGCTAACATTGTGTGCATAATAAATGTCGCCAAGAGAGCTATTAAGCACTGGCCACGTGGGAACTGTAAGTTTGGCAATTCAACCGTTGTTACCATAGCAACAAGGTTACCACGCTATGTGACGTTCTGTTGTTTTTGCGATCCCAACGCTCCTGTCATATCCCATCTTAAAAATAAAGCATAAAGATTGTAGATAGTAAATTCAGTGATTTTGAAAATGTTAGTTAAAAATAGTAAACATACGTGTCAAAATATTGTAAATAGTAAAGTTTTTTTTTTTTGTGAAAAATTAAGATATTTTAAATAGTGAAGTCAGTGTTTGTGAAAATGTAAGTTGAAATAGTGTAAATAGTAGCCTAAACTAGTGTTCATGGAAGTGCTAGTTAAAATTACTACGTTTTCATGGAGTATTCGGATCGATTTGAATATAGTTTCCAAATTGAATACAATGTCCCCGATCCCTGTTTTCATGCAATTTTCAATACGTATTGAAAACGATCTGAATACGGAGGTTATTGAATTAGATCTTAGCTTACTTACTTACTTACTTACTTACTTACTTACTTACTGGCTTTTAAGGAACCCGGAGGTTCATTGGCGCCATCACATAAGCCCGCCATTGGTCCCTATCCTGAGCAAGATTAATCCATTCTCTACCATCATATCCCACCTCCCTCAAATCCATTTTAATATTATCTTCCCATCTACGTCTCGGCCTCCCCAAAGGTCTTTTTCCCTCCGGCCTCCCAACTAACACTCTATATGCATTTCTGGTTTCTCCTAAACGTGCTACATGTCCTGCCCATCTCAAACCTCTGGATTTTATGTTCCTAATTATGTCAGGTGAAGAATGCAATGCGTGCAGCTCTGCGTTGTGTAACTTTCTCCATTCTCCTGTAACTTCATCCCTCTTAGCCCCAAATATTTTCCTAAGAACCTTATTCTCAAACACCCTTAATTTCTGTTCCTCTCTCAAAGTGAGAGTCCAAGTTTCACAACCATATAGAACAACCGGTAATAACTGTTTTATAAATACTAACTTTCAGATTTTTTGACAGCAGACTGGATGATAAAAGCTTCTCAACCAAATAATAACAGGCATTTCCCATATTTATTCTGCTTTTAATTTCCTCCCGAGTATCATTTATATTTATTACTGTTGCTCCAAGATATTTGAATTTTTCCACCTCTTCGAAGGATAAATCTCCAATTTTTATAGTTCCATTTCGTACAATATTCTGGTCACGAGACATAATCATATACTTAGTCTTTTAGGGATTTACTTCCAACCCTATCGCTTTACTTGCTTCAAGTAGAATTTCCGCGTTTTCCCTAATCGTTTGTGGATTTTCTCCTAACATATGCACGTCATCCGCATAGACAAGCAGCTGATGTAACCCGTTCAATTCCAAACCCTCTGTGTTGTCCTGAACTTTCTTAATGGCACATATTAGAGCTTAGCTATAAACATTAGTTTTCTTAATCAGGCGCATGAAAACTTAATATTCTGGCTATTAATGAAGAGTGGTAATAATGGCTTTCAGGAAAATACAAAATATTATGTGTTACAACACGCCTTTTCAACATACGTAATTGAGCTCGCTATTTACAGCTGACACATCACACAAATGACGATCGATCACGTGCTTAGCGCATTGAGATCGTTTTGAACACGATACGCGTTTTCATGCAAAATTGAATACGATCTAGTCGATGCGATCCCACTTTTTAGGTGTATAAACCTTGAGACTCAGATCGTTTTGAATCCCCGTTTTCAAGGAATTTTCAATACGGTGTTCAAGAGGGGATTTTAAATTTGGTCGAGAAAAATCTGGGCTTGATTTTGCTTCTCACGTCGGATGAGTTCAGTGCCTCCGTGCGGAATCTTGGGCATTGCGATGTTGCCAGCGTGCATAAACTTTCGATGCAGTTATTTAATTAACCACACACTTAATCTCAAAAGATATAATAGATTTTTTGCTTATTTTCATGTAATCTATCCCTCCTTTCAATGCGGAGGGTTATATCGCTTCCACTCTACTTTTTTGTTTGTTAAAAGAAGAAAGCGATTTAAAACATGAACACCAATCATGAATTAAAAGTACGTACTCCGTTGCTAAGCAATACCAGTCAGAGTTCTGAAGACAATATCAGAACGCAAATTATAAATATAAAACCCAAGTCTGATATCACTTGCAAATAATAAGCGTAAAACAGAATAATAAATTTCTTCCAAAATGATGCCGTCAAAGAATCAATTTGTACGAATGCGATGTAAAATTCAATTTCATTTGTCCACAGCTGATAGCTGCCGATGTGGTATTTATACAAAGTCCATAAATTGAAAGTATTAAACCGAGATCAATCAAAAAGTGCAGATTGCTTTGTTGTCAAGGAAACCAACAAAACTAAACGAAATGATTCCTATTTTTTTTTATATAAATTCATGCATCCTTCTTTGGCTAAACAGGATAAATAATTCAGTCGGAGCTAAAAGGAACTAAGTCACTTTTCACAACTTTTCAGAAGCAAAAAAACATTTCACTAATAACACAAATATATATATTTCTATATTAATATTTTTATGTTATAAAAGACAAAAGCATAGGCTATTTAAAAGTCTGACTTGATTCCTTCTTCCACCGTTCGATGCGCACGACATCCGCTGTTCAAATTGTCGCATAACCCAAAATTGCATATTTTGACTTAGTTCCTTTTAGCTCCGACCGATTCTGTAATTAATTGTAGATACTTGTCTAAGTTGTCAAGTATCTAGAGATTCTGAATTAGAAAAGGAAAAATACAGAGTGTTCCATTTATAACGCCCTGATTTCAAATTATGGTAATAAATTATTGTGGCTGTATTCTTCTCTTTTCGAGGTTGCAAATGGTGAAGTAACTCTCCACGTTAAGGTGAATTTTTTTTTACTTCATGATAAAACTGCAAGTAGTGGTGTTGGGAGCTGAAAGTGTGGAAAATAATAATAATAATTATTATTATTATCATTATTATTATTATTTATTTAATCTGGCAGAGCTAAGGCCAGTAGGCCTTCTCTTCCGCCCAGCCAGACTCTAATTCTAATTAAATACATTTGTTTACATAGTTATTACATTAATATCTACATAGATCATAAAACAACATGAAAGTAAATAATGAAAATTGGATAACTAATGTTAGTGTGACAATAATAAACACTGGTAAGAAATAGTTATTATAATAATGATAATAATAATAATAGTAATAATAATAATAATAGTAATAATAATAATGAGATAATTTAGATATTTATCTGTGATATATATATATGTGTGTGTGTGTGTGTGTGTGTGTATATATATATATATATATATATATATATATATATATATATATATATATAACCATTAAACATTGAGAAACCTGAAACAGCTATTATTGTTGACAATAATTGTTAGAAAAATATCTCGTTAGCCTATTCTTAAATTGATTTGATGTCTGACAGTCCCTGACATTACTCGGTAGGGAATTCCAAAGTCGAGGAACAGCCACAGTGAAAGAAGATGAATATGAGGATGTTCGGTGGGAGGAATGGATAATATTGAGGAGTGTTGTGATCGTGTGTCTAGGTTATGATGGGTGGATAAATTTTGAAAACGAGACGCAAGATAGACAGGAGTGGAGAAATGCAATATGTGAAAGAGAAGGGAAAGACAGTGGATTTTCCTACGATCTTCTAGACGGAGCCAGGAGAACATTTCGAGGGATGGTGTTACGTGATCAGCCCGGCGAATATTGCAGACGAAACGGACGCACATATTATGAACACGTTGTAGTCTCTGCGCCGAAGTAACGCTTAGGTCAGTAAGCAGAATATCACAGTAATCGAAGTGGGGCATCACGAGTGTTTGCACTAACATTTTTTTCATGGAAAAGGGTAGAAAATTCTTCAGTCGTCTAAACGAGTGGATTAATGAGAATACCTTTTTGCAGGTTTCTGCAACTTGAATGTTCCAATTTAAACTTTTATCCATATAAATACCTAGATTCTTTACTGATTCACTGAACGGAATTTCGGTGCAGTGTATTTTAATCGGGGACAAATTTGGTATGGCAATAGTGCTTAACAAACGTGAATGGCCCATGGCTACCAATGTGGAGAAGGTTCAAGTTGTGTTGAACCTTCAAATTTTGCAGACTGATACGCCTTATTAATGTAAGATGATGTGCCAAAAGAAATAGCGAAAATAATATGCAAAGGATTAAAACGATGTTCCGAATATCGCTGTGAATGTAGTAGTTGAGGAGCCTTTTGAGTGTAGTGTGTGGCAGAGACGAGGGGGAAACAAGGCTGCAACTCGTTTGTAAACGCAGAGTTAAATAGGGTCCATCATTACGAATAAATATGAACTGATTTCATGAAGTTAAACTCATAGTACGCTACATTAAATTGGTAAGGTATGTTTAATGGCTTAAAACTCTAAGGCCCGGTTGCAGAAACACCGATCAAAATATGATTGGCAATCAAGGAGGGTTTGATTGGCCATCAGTTCTATTTCTGTTGCAGAAAGAACAATCATTGTTTGATCGGAAATCAGTCTTCCATCAGATTTGATCAACAGATTTTTGCTCGTTAAGTCACTGATCATCGATCAAGCAGGCAATTTATGTTGTTCTGTTTATAATGCAGTATTATATAGTAAATAGTCACAGCGTAACAATATTGTTTTCGACATAATGGATTCTTCTGATGAAGAAATTTTAAATGAAAAAAATATTATTAAGAAGAAGGCGTTTCCGTGACAGACATTAATTGTTTTTATGTATAATGACAGAGAATTTGAGCAAAGATTTAGGTTAAGTAAGGATTCCTGTGTTTTGTTACTTTCAAAAATTGAAACAAATATATGCAGACAGATAAATCGAAACATTTCACTTTCTCCTATGAACCAAGTTCTAATAATGCTGAGATTTTATGCTGTTGGAATTTTTCAGGCGGTCTTGGGTTATCTTGTTAGGGTCCACAAATCAACTATTTGCCGAGTAGTTAGGAATGTTACGTATGAAATTGCTTTGTTATGGCAGGGTTTCATAAATCCCCAAACTTTAAACAGGGAACGATTTGAAATCCAGAGAGAATTTTCAGCCATGTCAGAATTTCCAAGAGTAGCCTAATATTGGTTGTATAGACTGCTCACATCCCCATCCAATCACCTGGTTGAAATGATGCCGATCTTTATCGAAATAGAAAAGGTTTCTTTTCTGTGAATATACAGGCAATATGTAGTCTACACCATCATTGAAATTCTGGAATGTTGTAGCCCGTTGGAAGGGTTCTACACATGACAACACATTATTTTTAATGAGTAGGTTACGAGCTCCATTTGTAAATAGAGAGATGGGAAATGGAATTATTTTGGGTTATGGAGGCTATGCATATTCCAATTTCTTGTCGATTTCCCTAGCAAATCCCACAACAGAAGCCCCCTCACGTTTTTTTTTTTCTTCATTTTCTTTCACTATATTGTAGTCTATATACAAATAGAAACCGCCTGTTTCCTTTCTACAAAAAGGAACAAAACAGCAAAACATTCACTTGTTTTCCTAGTCACCGCCCACCTGATATATTCGTTTCGCGACTTAAAGAGCATCAAATTGGCTGTGGTTGCTAACAGCGCTGTTGTCAAATGTATTTCTTTCTTAAATCAGCAATTAGTAAATTGAGACAAGTTGATTGGAGATTCACGTTTGTGCAACGCAATGAACAATCAAATAAATCAGACATCAACTGATTGGCGATCAGGGACTGATTTGATTTGCGTTTCTGCAACCGGGCCTAATTGTTTTTATGTATAATGACAGAGAATTTGAGCAAAGATTTAGGTTAAGTAAGGATTCCTGTGTTTTGTTACTTTCAAAAATTGAAACAAATATATGCAGACAGATAAATCGAAACATTTCACTTTCTCCTATGAACCAAGTTCTAATAATGCTGAGATTTTATGCTGTTGGAATTTTTCAGGCGGTCTTGGGTTATCTTGTTAGGGTCCACAAATCAACTATTTGCCGAGTAGTTAGGAATGTTACGTATGAAATTGCTTTGTTATGGCAGGGTTTCATAAATCCCCAAACTTTAAACAGGGAACGATTTGAAATCCAGAGAGAATTTTCAGCCATGTCAGAATTTCCAAGAGTAGCCTAATATTGGTTGTATAGACTGCTCACATCCCCATCCAATCACCTGGTTGAAATGATGCCGATCTTTATCGAAATAGAAAAGGTTTCTTTTCTGTGAATATACAGGCAATATGTAGTCCACACCATCATTGAAATTCAGGAATGTTGTAGCCCGTTGGAAGGGTTCTACACATGACAACACATTATTTTTAATGAGTAGGTTACGAGCTCCATTTGTAAACGGAGAGATGGGAAATGGAATTATTTTGGGTTATGGAGGCTATGCATATTCCAATTTCTTGTCGATTTCCCTAGCAAATCCCACAACAGAAGCCCCCTCACGTTTTTTTTTTCTTCATTTTCTTTCACTATATTGTAGTCTATATACAAATAGAAACCGCCTGTTTCCTTTCTACAAAAAGGAACAAAACAGCAAAACATTCACTTGTTTTCCTAGTCACCGCCCACCTGATATATTCGTTTCGCGACTTAAAGAGCATCAAATTGGCTGTGGTTGCTAAATAGCGCTGTTGTCAAATGTATTTCTTTCTTAAATCAGCAATTAGTAAATTGAGACAAGTTGATTGGAGATTCACGTTTGTGCAACGCAATGAACAATCAAATAAATCAGACATCAACTGATTGGCGATCAGGGACTGATTTGATTTGCGTTTCTGCAACCGGGCCTAAAAGTGATGAGCAACAGGGATATCGAGTAGGCCGATCATGCACTGATGCAATTGTTGTAGTCCGACAGATTACCGAAAATGCCTTGGAGTTCAACAAACCAGCATTCTTATGTTTTATCGATTTAGAAAGAGCATTTGACTCTTTGCAGTTAAATACCATTTTAAAAATCTTAACTAAAATAATGTACCAGATGGGCTGATTGCTCTTATTTTAGATATATATTCAGACAATACAGTAAGGATCAAAGTAAACGATCACCTAACAAATGCAATAGGTGTTAACAAAGGTGTTCGTCAGGGAGACTCATTGAGTCCTTTACTTTTTATTATGGTAATGGAAGAAAAAATTAAAGAAACAAAGACTCAGAAAGGATATAAAATGGGAAGTAAAGAAATAAAAATGGTATGTTATGCTGATGATGTAATATTGGTAACAGAATGCGAAGATGATCTGCAAAGAATGTTACATCAGTTCAATACCAGCTGTAAAAAATATGGATTTAAAATATCTACACTAAAGACAAAATCTATGGTCATAAGTAAGAACCCAATACGATGCAAATTAGAATTGGAAAAACAAATAATTGAACAAGTGATGTGCTTTCAATATCTTGGCTTCCAGTTATCAAGCTCAGGCCTTTTACAAAACGAAATTTTAAACCAAGTTACTAAAGCAAATAGAGTATCGGGATATTTGAACGACACCATATGGAGAAATAAACATCTCCATATTGAACCTAAGGTTCGAATTTACAAGACCGTGGTGCGCCCTATTCTCACTTATGTAGTTGAAATAAGACCTGAAACAGCAAAAACGAAACAGAAATGAAAACCTGAAGGAAAATTGTAGGAATCACAAGAAGGGACCATATACGGAATGATCAGATCAGAGAACAATGCAAAATACAACCAATTAGAGAATGGACGCAAATAAGAAGACAACAATGGAATGAGCATGTATCTCGAATGGGAGAGGATAGAATTGCGAGAATCGCCAGGGATAACTACCCATCCGGAAGAAGATCCCCAGGAAGACTATTAAGTAGATGGAGAGATACCCTGGATTAACAGGCTGGAAGCCTAGAAAGAAGAGAAGAAGAAGAAGAAGAAGAAGAAGAAGATATTTAATGGCCTCACAAATTAAACATATATTCAATTAAATTCAATTCAATTCAATTTATTTGGCCATTAGACATACAGTTTTAGGCTTCGTCAGAATACATTGAAAAACACATAAATACATTTTAAAAAACACTAATAACAGAAACAGTAAAATTTAAATAATACAATGAAAACATGAAATAATTTGGAACTTTTAAATTAAAGAAAGCTAACTAAATTGCAATTAAACTTATTTATTAAAATACAATTTCGTACAAATTTGTGTTGAAAAACTCAGCAACATAATAAAAAGGATTATTTAATAACCAATTGTAAAATCTAGTTTTGAAGCTATTGAATGGTAATTTATAATATTGACTTTGGAGCTTATTACATAATTTCATCCCCAAAATTAAAAAGTTTGTGTTGCTCTAGTGTAATCTACAATATGGAATATTAATTTGTTCACTATTTCTAATTTCATGATCATGTATATTGGCCACTAATGAGTAATTGTCGATATTTTGTCGAGTGTGAAGTACTAGATCATATATATACAAATTTATGATTGTCAAAATCCGTGATTGTCTGAAAAGTGGCCGACAGTGTTCCAGATAATTCGATTTACATAAAATTCTAACGGCTTTCTTTTGTAAAATCAAGACGCTTCCAATTTTGGTTCCATTTCCCCAGAAAATTAGGGCATATCGGATTATCGACTGAAAGAAAGAAATGTAGGCACATCTTAAATAATTTTGAGAAACGCAAGTCGTTAATTTCTTTAACAAATATAAAACTCTTGATAGCTTTGTGCATATGTATTCGATGTGCTTATCCCATGTTAAACTGGAGTCTATAAAAAGTCCTAGAAATTTTGTGTAGTTGAGTCTGTTGTCCTTATTTATTAGATAATTTAGGCTGAAAGTTATGTTGATAGTTTTTTCTTGATTAAGCAAGAAACCATTAGATTCAAACCATAAAGCCATCTGTGATAGAGTGTCGTTGTTGAGAGCATGTAATTGATTTAGCACTATATAATTTTACAATGAGTGTTGGAAAGAGTGGGTGAAGAAAGAATAATGCTGAAACTGATCAGGAAGAGGAAAAGGAATTGGTTGGGTCACTGGGTGAGAAGAAACTGTCTACTGAAGGATGCACTAGAAGGAATGGTGAATGGGAGAAGAGTTCGGGGTAGAAGATTGTAGTAGGTTATTTTACGACGCTTTATCAACAGCTTAGGTTATTTAGCGTCTGAATGAGATGAAGGTGATAATGCCGATGAAATGAGTCCGGGGTCCAGCACCGAAAGTTACCGAGCATTTTCTCATATTGGGTTGAGGGAAAACCCCGGAAAAAACCTCAACCAGGTAACTTTCCCCGACCGGAAATCGAACCCGGGCCACCTGGTTTCGCGGCCAGACGCGCTGACCTTTACTCCACAGGTGTGGACTCGGGGTAGAAGATATCAGATGATAGACTACATTAAGATTATTGTATGCGGAGACAAAGAGGAAGACAGAAAATAGGAAAGACTGGAGAAAGCTGGGTTTGCAGTGAAAGACCTGCCCTTGGGCAGAACACGAAATGAATGAATGAATATCTGTGGCCGGGAGGAAAAAGGTCTTAAGTAAAAATTTTATACTTTTCAGGAGAGCAGTAGAAAGATTGAAATTTGTGTCAATTATAAAGTTCTTTTAATTAAGAGGTTTTTCCTGGATATTATTTGTTTATAGCCTATTTCTTCTAAAATAGGTAATGTTGCTCATTTAACAGTTTTCTTTATTATTTCCAAAAATAGCCGCACTTAAGCCCTTTAAGACTAGAACCCAAACTGAGAAGGAACTATTTAAACATAAGACCTTTTTCTTGTCAAAATAAATGGGAAATGTAAATTATTAGGAATGCAAAATAGGTCTTAAACAATATAGGACTGTTTACCTGGTGCTTAACGTTTTAAAAGGAAAGGGCATCAGTATGTGATAAAATAGCTAAAATACAAGTTAGACCTTTTTAATAGGGAAGCATGGAAATTAAACATGTGATGTTTGTAAGGAATAAGGTATTAAATATTCTTAAGTCCTTTATTCTGTGTGTGCTCAATTCAAAAAGTACTTAGGACATTATGAAGAGCTTGCGGGAAAAACGATGAATGTCACATTTCTATTAAGGATTACATAATGATCTAATTGAGTCTATAACTGCAAGATGTAGTGCTGTTTCTATAGAAAATAAAGGAAAGCATTACTTTAGAATAACTCTTCTCGGGTTCTCAGCCAGGTGAGTTGGAGATTAGCTTCCAAGCTTTCGACGGCTAGCTCTTCCATCTTCTTCAGGGACGAAGTGAAGAAGATGGCAGAGCTAGCCTGGTTTCAATGAAGAAATATTCTCAAATGTGTCTTGGCAAGATGACGACCTTCCTGTGTCCTCTGTTGAAGTCTTCTTTCTCATACATATTCCTGGACAAAACAAGATAGACTACATATCGGCCAGATTAAGAAGGAATATAAAATATAGATATAAAACCCTTTGCCCTCGAACAAAAATAACTCTTAACGTATTTAATAATTTTAATATAATCTTCCTTGGCCTTGGTAGCTGATATTCCAGATTATTCTATTCTGTTGCTCGTATCGGAAAAGTTGCCATTATGTAGCCGTCGAAAGCTTGGAATCTAATCTCCAACTCACCTAGCTGAGAACCCGAGAAGAGTTATTCTATATCAAACGCCGGGAAAGCCTCAAGTCATACAAGAATTACTTTATTCGTGGTGATAATTCTCATTTTTACCATTTTTCATAAGAACAACATTAAATTTCGCAGTAATACATTGAATTAGATAATGACATCAACCTTAAGAAAACTGTGACATTCATCGTTTTAGTCGACCTGGTTGGCAAGTTGGTATAGCGCTGGCCTTCTATGCCCAAGGTTGCGGGTTCGATCCCGGGCCAGGTCGATGGCATTTAAGTGTGCTTAAATGCGAACGGCTCATGTCAGTAGATTTACTGGCATGTAAAAGATCTCCTGCGGGACAAAATTCCGGCACATCCGGCGACGCTGATATAACCTCTGCAGTTGCGAGCGTCGTTAAATAAAACATAACATTTCATCGTTTTTCCCGCAAACTCTTCATTTGGTAACGCTCTATAAATCCAGTCAGGAGTCTTATTTGACTTTAACCGTTTTACCAGATTGTAGAGAATTCTTTCCCCTTTCAGAATATATAAAAACCTCATTTTCACAAAAAATTGACTCAAGACCTTTTTCCTCCTGGCCACAGATATAAAGCCCACCGACACAGGTTCGTCTTTCTTAGAATTCATCACTATCTCTTCTTTATTTCTCTTATTCTGTCCTTCCACCCTTCTGGTTGTCCATCTACACACACTACAGTCTCACTGAACATAAATAGAAGAAAACTGAATTGTTCATGCAGTGATGAAAGCACAAATTATTGCACGACTCACAGCAAATGTAAATGTATTTATTTTGCTAATAATTGTAACATAATAGTACATTATGCAACGAGCCTATAATGATAGTAATTAAGAAGCGAGTATGGATGTTTATGAAACGAGCGCAAGCGAGTTTCATAATTTTCATACGAGCTTCTAAATTACCATTATAGGCGAGTTTCATACGACTTTTTATGCTCGACCATATTTCTAACTTGAAATTATTCAGATATATACATTTTATTTGTATCTGACAAGATCGGAAGTGACATTGTTCTAGGTCGTGAATTGTGAGATGTGCGCAGACGCGAAAGTATTGATTTTTTCCGAGGAACAATAATGTCATTGACCTTGATGTAATCCCGTTAAACTTGATATAACCTTGATTATTGAATTCGACATTGAAAAACGAGATGACAAATTGAATTTATTTGAATATTATTTACAATTAACGCTAATTATTATAGTAACAGAACATAACCTTCTGCGACAGTATTGGATTTCCAGCCTCCGTGACTTTTCGCTAATTCTCTTTCGATTGCATATCCGAGAATAATCGATACTTGCGGTTTTATAACGGTACAAAGCTGACTTGTCATTGGCTGAACACCTGTAAGCTGAGTTGTCATTGGCTGAACACCTGTACTTTAATGAGTAGGTGTACTTTAATGACATGCATTAAAGGACTGCTACCAGGTGTATAATTACTACATTTCGGCATGGTCGAGCATAAAATATAATATAGGCCTATACAGATAAAACTTTAGCTCACCCCTGAAAGAGTAGAACTCGTGCTAAGGGGCGGATTCCTGAATTTAAATTAAGAAGTATAATAATACAATTTGTTTTATGTCTTCTACACAATAAAAATATATAATTTTAAATTTACAAATTTTCATTATTTATAAAATCCATACATATTTTTTAAATTTAATACTAGAACTAGAATTAGAATTGACAAGATTATGATATTTAAATATAAATTTGTTATATATTCCTGGGCCTAAATTACTACCATGATTAAACATATAGCAGTGTTGCATTTTGGTTCAAACAATCTTAAAGAATTCATCTTTTGTTTCATAACTATGAGAATGCAATTCAAAATTAGGCCTATTTCGATTTTTATGTATGGATTTTATTAATACAATATAATAAATTTGTCTTATTTTAAGAACATTAAAGTCTAAAAACAATTTTAGATGGAAAATCAATAGGTTAATGAAGACATATTTTAATTATTTTCTTCTGTAATAAATAAAGTGGATTAAAATTGGTTTTAAATAAGCTACCCCATCCTATAATTCCATACATAATTACCGATTGAAATAAAGTTAAGTAGCCTATATTGTGCGTAATAAACTTATTGACAAGTAATTCCTCAATGAAATAAAATAATATATTATTTTACGTAATTTATTACAAAGGTAATTAATGTGTTGGTTCCATTTTAAATGACTGCACACAAAAAACATGGAGTAGGTACAAAATCTATGGCGATTTCTCGACCTCATCTCGCTACCACCAATTCCATCGACGCTATATAATTAGTAGTTGATACAGCATTGTTAAATAACCGACTAAAAATAATAATAATTCCGTAATGTAACGTAGCAATTGCGTATTTTATTACATCAGTATTAGATGAGTTGCCGTATTCACTCTGAGAGCATTTTTCTCTTGTTTGTGTCAGGGTAGTTAATGGGGCTGGAACATTCCTACACCGTATAGACGAGAAATTGAATGAGGAAGTTTTAATTTTGGTAGATTATACATTTATATCTTATTACAATTGCTTGTTTATATGTGGGATTTGAAAGACAGACCTATAGGCAATCAAATACATCAAAATTACGACTAGAACACATAGCTACCCTACATAATTGAAATACAAAGTGTGTTTATTTTTGTGTAAGACTGTACTTCCCATATATTGTAAATAAATTATAAAAAAAATGCTCAGACGTCATACTCTGCATTCTGATTGGGTGAATTACGTCCAACGACGCAACTGCCCTCTGCGTGTGCCGGTCGGGAAACGAACTCTGTTTAGTCCAGCGGGAATGCGAGACGAGAGCGGTCGGGTTTTGAACTTGAAGCGGTGAGTGGCCAATTAAGATTACTTTTCTGGAAGCCACATATTCCAAAATTGTTTGCAAATTCGTTGGGAACATTAAGAAATTTATTTATTTAAGTATACAGTCAAGTCCTAATTCATAATTTGACAGAATTAATGAATGCAAAGGGCTATTTCGCTTTTGAAACTTTGAATTACAATAAATTTTACTTTACGTGTATTGTAGTCTACATTGATTGTAATATATTTTAGACGAACGTTGATACAATGTTAAGTTAATTTTCCTATGTTCAGGTTTTACCTATAAGTGCTAAATAGAATAATTACTGTTTATGAAATAGTTGAAAATTTGTGGCTACATAATGGCAACATTTCCGATACAAGCAACAGAATAGAACAATCTGGAATATCAGCTATCTACCAAGGCCAGGGAAGATTATATCAAAAGGATTAAATACGTTGATTTATTTTTGTTCGCGGGCAAGGGGATTTTATATCTATATTTTATATTCCTTCTTAATCTGGCCGATATGTATCTTGTTTTGTCCAGGAATATGTATGAGAAAGAAGACTTCAACAGAGCACACGGGGATGGTCGTCATCTTGCCAAGACACATTTGAGAATATTTCTTCATTGAAACCAGGTGAGCCAATTTTTTGATGAAAAATCTTGAGAACTAAAAACTTAAATAGCGATATAACAGTTAAGCTTTGAATATGTGTGTATACGTGTCAAAAATAAGTCCATTAATTTTGAAATGTTGAATTAAGCAATCCAATAAATTAGAATGTTAAAATATATGTAGGCCTATAACAGGCCTACATAATTCAGTAATTTGCTAACAGATTTTGTTGTGCACTAATGCCGTTGTTACTCTGTTATGATTCAATATCTTGTCGATTATCTCGTCCAGGATGCATACCGGTACATTCTTTGTTGAGAATCGGTCGAAAATGTGTAGTAACACAAATTCGAGAAATGGCTGAATTTAAATTACTCTGGACCAAAGACTTCCGCACCTTCAATTAATTAGGTATTTAAATCAGATGTAAAAAACTGGGAGATGAATAAAACACATATTTAATATTTCGGTAACGAAATTACAATCTTTATTAATTCCGTGCATACCACCTCAGAAACTAAAAACCGGAATATTTCAAGTATTATGAAAGCAATTTTTATGCATAATTTAGGCGTACCATATTTTCATGAAAGAAATCTTTCATAATTTTAACTTCGATACAATAAATACAATTGTGTACCGGTATTAGAAAAAGCACATTATATAATAATTGACTCCATGGTAACTAAAATCAAACGGGTTTAGTGTAAAACTGGCATATGTGTGATGACGTCACTTAGCAAATTACCCATAATTCTTACGGCATATTCTGGTGTGAGTTTTTAAAATGCTTTTAACACAATCTTGTGCTTGGTTGGACCACATTTAATAAGTACACATTTTTCTATGTAAAAATTCGTTCTAAACATATGTAAGCCCTACTAAACGTTTAACATAACGGTACCATCACAATGACCAAGCTTGCAGACCTGGTCCAGTTTTAGAAATCATCCGTCAATTTCTTCATTGGTCGGCCTTGCTCCGTTATTCCATTTTGAGAATATATGTCATTATTAATTTTGGCAATCTTGGTCTGGGCATTCAGTTTATATATTCTAATTGGCTTTGTAGTTGCTATTTTTTTTTTTTTTCCAAACTGAAGGTTACTTAAAATTCTTGCTTAATTCCGTCATTTGTTCTCGTCTGTGCCGGCAATTATAACGTCAGTGACAATTTTTGCCGTTTATAGCCTATTTATCCACTCTGCCATTGATTTCCTTTTTTTTTTTTTTTTTTGAAAACACTCAATTTTTACCCCCCTTTTTCAAAAGAACTTGGAAGAAAAAAAGTAGTGAGATGACACCTAACCTAAGGAAAACGCTGATAGGCGAGAGAGATTGACGTGTTTGTCAAATTGATGACGAAATTTAGGTTACGTTAGGTCATCTCAGGGCCGGGTAGCTCAGTTGGTAGAGCAGCTGGCTACGGACTGGTAGGTCCGGGGTTCGATTCCAGGTGGTGACAGGATTTTTCTCGTTGCCAAACTTTCAGAACGGCCCCGAGATTCACTCAGCCTCCTATAAAATTGAGTACAGGGTCTTTCCCGGGGGTAAAAGGCGGTCAGAGCGTGGTGCCGAGGTCATGGAAAGCATGGGGCTCTACCTCCATGCCCCCCCCCCCCAAGTGCCTTCATGGCATGTTACGGGGATACCTTTACCTTCACCTTTAGATCATCTCACTACTTTTTTTTTCTAAATTATTTTGAAAAAGAGGATAAAAATTGGGGGTTTTCAGAAGGAAAAAATCGAAAATAGATGGAATGGATCCCATATTATTATTATTTTTTTTTTTCCAAATTCAAGACTACTGCTAAATCTTAAACATGGCTATCCTAAGCACTGCCTATATTGGTTATGACTACCATTATGGCATCATTGATAATTTACTCATCTGATTTCTAAAGCCAAAATGTCGTTTTGCTAAACGTTTAATTTTTCTAGGTAGGTAGATCTACTGGTAATTATGTACTGATTCTGTTTTCTTCGAATATTTTTCATATGTTCAGATATTAGTTGTTGAGGCATATTTTCTCACTTGCTTCTTGGTGTTCTCGATCGTGAATATTCGAACCCTACTTATTAAATGTGGCACAACAATTTAAAAATCTATCAATTTATGAGAGACATGCTATCTGTATTCATTGCTGTCTGAACCTCCACAGGACAAGAAGAGCGACTCCAGCATCCACGGACTTGGTGTAGATGCAGGCCTGCTGTACAAGGACACAAGTACAGCGCTGAGGACCAGTCCTTCGCATTTCCATGGCCTGGTGTGCAATGCTCTGCTAGGAAGAGACTTCTGACGTGACGGCACCTGTGTGTGCAGCACATCTGACCCTGGGTGCCGTGATGCAGCAGCCTGCAGTGTTGGTGAGCAGCAGTAGATGTGCTGTGCTGGACCACGTGGGGATGCTGCTGGTGCAGCCACACTGTCTAGGACGCACAGGTGAGAGACAGGGGTCTTCATACTTTTATATTATTTTGCTTATTACAGCCACCACGGTGATCTAGTTGCTAGAACACTGAACTTATGACCCTGTGAAATAGCTCATTTAATCACATAGAATTTTTTTTTATTTAAAAAATGTTACATCTCCTATAATGATTCATGAAAAAAGTATTAAAATAAACTAGCAGCATTTCTTAGAAAATAAATGCATAGAAACATGCAGCTACCTCATAAATACTTGCAGTAAAAATTTCATCCAGATTGCTTAATATTTGGCATAAAGAAAAATAAAGTTACGGAAAAATGGATTTGAAAGTAAAACGAATATTTATGTCAATTACAACAATTCTCCTCCGCTACATTCATCTAGTAACTTCAGGGCGCCAACTTTAGAACAAATAGTTACTGGATTTGTAATAAGAAATTTGTAAAAAAAAAAAAAAAAGAGAAGAAGAAGAATTCTTTGATAAAACAAATTTTGACAGCTCTTTAAATGCAGTATAAAGCTTAGCTGGGTGGAAATCGCAGAGGAAGAAATAAAGAAGTAGTGGAAACGAACGGTATCGCTAAAGTAAATAATTGTCAAGATTTTTGATACATAATCTACAATCCATTAGAGCGAATATTGTAATATAACTTCTTTTATTATACTCCATGTTGAAGAATGTTACAACGTTGTCTAGGGTCTTTACGTAGATAAAACTCTCTGGTTCTCACTGGAAATTAGCCAAAATAGAAATATAGTAGCTCTTCTCCAATAAAGCCATAGGTTTTAACAACTATATTCATTGCTGTCTGAACCTCCACAGGACAAGAAGAGCGACTCCAGCATCCACGGACTTGGTGTAGGTGCAGGCTTGCTGTACAAGGACACAAGTACAGCGCTGAGGACCAATCCTTCACATTTCCATGGCCGTGGTGTGGAATGCTCTGCTAGGAAGCGACTTCTGACGTGACGGCACCTGTGTGTGCAGCACATCTGACCCTGGGTGCCGTGGTGCAGCAGCCTGCAGTGTTGGTGACCAGCAGTAGATGTGCTGTGCCGGACCACGTGGGGATGCAGCTGGTGCAGCTACACTGTACAGGATGCACAGGTGAGAGACAGGGGTCTTCATACTTCTAAAAAAGTGAAACTTTGATATCCTCTTTTGAAATAATCATAATCATTTATTACATCCACTGATCATATACATGATATGGGACATGTCATGTCTACAAACTAATAATTAATTACATAATATACATAAAAGTAATAACTATAATTAAATGCAACACAAATTCAAATATACAAAACTTGGAACTTGATTGAAGAAAACTACAGGTCGGTCGATTTCGGCTATAAGTCCTGTTTGCAGTATTTCTTGAAGTCAGGAGTCAATTTCAACCATCGCGTCCTTCATGAGAAGACATCCTTCTCGAAGTCAGGATCTGGAAAAGAGGAAGTAAAGTTTTTTGAAGTAAGGCGTTCTTTTTCTATTCAGTTATGACAAAGGTAAAAAGGTATTCCCGTAACATGCCATGAAGGCACTTGGGGGGGCATGGAGGTAGAGCCCCATGCTTTCCATGACCTCGGCACTAGAATGAGGTAGTGTGGTCGGCACCATGCTCTGGCTGCCTTTTACCCCCGGGAAAGACCCGGTACTCAATTTTATAGGAGGCTGAGTAAACCTCGGGGCCGTTCTGAAAGTTTGGCAACGAGAAAAAATCCTGTCGCCACCTGGGATCGAACCCCGGACCTTCCAGTCCGTAGCCAGCTGATTCAGTTATGACAATTTTCAATAAATTCGTTCATACTGTAAAAGCAGTTTTTGATTAAAATTTTATAAAGAGCTTTCTTAAATTTCTGATGTGCAGATATTTCTTTAAGATAATTTGGTAGGCTATTGTACATAAGAATACCAGCATGAATGAAACTGTTTTTATATAGAGTTGTGTTAAAACTTTCAATAAAAATATTATCTTTATTTCTTGTATTGTACTGGTGTGTGTCTGAATTTGTAGGATAGCTATGCAAATTATATTTGATAAAAATTAAGGTTTCATAAATATAAATACAGGGTAATGGCAAGATATGTAATTTTTTGAAGAATGGTCTGCAGCTGGTAGTTTGAGACACTTGAACTATGGCTCTAATAGCTCTCTTTTGTAGTTTAAATATTTGGATTGCATTGGGTGAATTACCCCAAAAGATTATACCATACGTTAGGATAGAGTGAAAGTATGCGAAGTACAATGTGCGAGCAGATTCAATAGATGATGCTCTTATTAGTAATTGCAAGGCAAAGCAAATTTTAGTTAATTTCTTCCTTAGTTCCTGAAGGTGTACGGACCATTTTAAATGTTCATCTAGCCATATACTCAACGCAAATCAGACGTCAGTCCCATGTGTGGTGTGGGAGGATATCAAAGTTTCAATCTTCATTGCATAAAGTAAGCTGTAAAGAAAAGTATTACGGTACCTAATGCTGAAAAAATAAATGTTTAGAGATTATGATAAGAATACACGTTTCTACCGTCTCTGATAATGAAGTGCTCTTATTCACAAATTAATCTAGAGTTGGAATTTTTAGAGGCAGTTTTCATAGAAAAAAAGAAGGGGGGGAAAGTTGCTAAAATAAGACAAAAATGGGGACAAAAGATGCTGTTTCACTGAACAATTTCGGCATATGCTCTTTCTCTTATTTCATCTAATTGAAATCAAGCCATTTGAAACCACGTACATCTCAACAATGTAAACTATTTTCAATATTCAGTAGACTATATACCAATATAAATTCACCAGAGGAAACGGTGCATCATATAACAGTTCATCAGTTTCAATGAAATCCTGTTTAAATTACTAAGTCAGAATGAAAAATCTGGATTTAGACACCTTCGACATGACGAAATCTTGTATTAAACTTAAGCAACAAATTTAAATTCACTAATAGCAGATTACTTATCTTTTGAAGAGGTGGAGAAGCTCAAATATCTTGGAGCAACAGTAACAAATATAAATGATACTTGGGAGAAAATTAAACACAGAATAAATATGGGAAATGCCTGTTATTATTCAGTTGAGAAGCTTTTATCATCCAGTCTGCTGTCAAAAAATCTGAAAGTTAGCATTTATAAAACAGTTATATTACCGGTTGTTCTGTATGGTTGTGAAACTTTGACTCTCACTTTGAGAGAGGAACATAAGTTAAGGATGTTTGAGAATAAGGTTCTTAGGAAAATATTTGGGGCTAAGAGGGATGAAGTTACAGGAGAATGGAGAAAGTTACACAACACAGAACTGCACGCATTGTATTCTTCACCTGACGTAATTAGGAACATTAAGTCCAGACGTTTGAGATGAGCAGGGCATGTAGCACGTATGGGCGAATCCAGAAATGCATATAGAGTGTTAGTTGGGAGGCTGGAGGGAAAAAGACCTAGATGGGAAGATAATATTAAAATGGATTTGAGGGAGGTGGGATATGATGATACAGAATAGATTAATATTGCTCAGGATAGGGACCAATGGCGGGCTTATGTGAGGGCGGCAATGAACCTCCGGGTTCCTCAAAAGCCAGTAGGTAAGTAAGTTTTCATAGGAAAAAAAAGGGGGAAAGTTGCTAAAATAAGACAAAAATGAAGACAAAAGATGCTGTTTCACTGAACAGTTTCGGCAAATGCTCTTTCTCTTATTTCATCTAATTGAAGTCAAGCCATTCGAAACCACGTACTACATGTCTATAATGTAAACTATTTTCAATATTCAGTAGGCTACATACCAATATCATTCAACAGAGGAAACGGTGCATTGTATAACAGTTCATCAGTTTCAATGAAATCCTGTTTAAATTACTGAGCCAGAATGAAAAATCTGGATTTGGACACCTTCGACATGACAAAATCTTGTATTAAACTTAAGCAACAAATTTACATTCACTAACAGCAGGTTACTTATCTTTTGAAGAGATGGAGAAGCTCAAATATCTTGGAGCAACAGTAACAAATATAAATGATACTCGGGACGAAATTAAACACAGAATAAATATGGGAAATGCCTGTTATTATTCAGTTGAGAAGCTTTTATCATCCAGCCTACTGTCAACAGTTATATTACCGATTGTTCTGTATGGTTATGAAACTTGGACTCTCACTTTGGGAGAGGAACATAGGTTAAGGGTGTTTGAGAATAAGGTTCTTAGGAAAATATTTGGGGCTAAGAGAGATGAAGTTACAGGAGAATGGAGAAAGTTACACAACACAGAACTGCACGCATTGTATTCTTCACCTGACATAATTAGGAACATTAAATCCAGACGTTTGAGATGGGCAGGGCATGTAGCACGTATGGGCGAATCCAGAAATGCATACAGAGTGTTGGGAGGCCAGAGGGAAAAAGAACTTTAGGGAGGCCGAGACGTAAATGGAAGATATTAAAATGGATTTGAGGGAGGTGGGATATGATGATAGAGAATGGATTAATCTTGCTCAGGATAGGGACCGATGGCGGGCTTATGTGAGGACGGCAATGAACCTCCGGGTTCCTTAAAAGCTAGTAAGTAAATAACAGCAGATTACTGATTTCAGTGAAATTGAAGAGAGTTCGTTATAAACACATTGTTGCTTCTCAGTTAGATCTAGTGGAGGCAACTTACTTAAGACTATGGCTCTGTGTAATTTCCAACTTCTACATTTTTACACCAAATAATCAGAAATGATAAAATATGATGTGGAAAATATAAAAAAATAGCAGTGAAAGTGTAGAAAGGGGGATTATGAGGCAGAGTGAAGCGAAAAATGGTAAAGGTTCCAAAAAGGGGAAAAAAGTTGCTGGAAAATTACCTACATTCTCGTCAGGAGGTAACATTTCACACACTTGTTTCTTTTGAAGAGCTCTAATTCACCCTACGAAAAAAGGGTGCGCCCTTAAAAACATGGAAGTTTGTAGCACATATGTCATCGTCCATGGCTGCTCCTTAAAATACTGATGGAAAAATGAGTGCCTCTACACGGTATAACCATAATATCAATAATCATCACCACTCTGTAATACTGATGCTCGAAAATCAGGAAATCCAGATATACTGGACATCATTCAAAAACACACATGATTAGTAGACCTATTACAGTATTCTTGACCATAAAGCTGTAGTCTGTATTAAGACAGAAAACGAGTAACTTATTCAATAATCCTTACACATTACTTTAATACAGATGCTAATAATACAGGCCTGCAAAATTAAGGGTCATAACTTTTCTAAAAAAAATTGATGCTACATTTATAGTTTCTTGGGGTGCTGAGTCCAAACTGAGCTGAGATTTTCTCTATCACATACCATTTTTCCGCAACATGCATTGGGTCCACGCCTGTGGAGTAACGGTCAGTGCGTCTGGCCGCGAAACCAGGTGGCCCGGGTTCGAATCCCGGTCGGGGCAAGTTACCTGGTTGAGGTTTTTTCCCAGGTTTTCCCCTCAACACAATGCAAATGCTGGGTAACTTCCGGTGTTGGACCCCAGGTTCATTTCACCGGCATTATCATCTTCATTTCATTCAGACGCTAAATAACCTAGATGTTAATACTTACTTACTGGCTTTTAAGGAACCCAGAGGTTCATTGCCGCCCTCACATAAGCCCGCCATCGGTCCCTATCCTGAGCAAGATTAATCCATTCTCTATCATCATATCCCACCTCCCTCAAGCGTCATAAAATAACCCAATAAAATAAAAAAAAAACATGCATTGGCACTTTTAGCAATGTGAATGTAGCGTTATTGATGATGGTGCACCATTTTTTTTAAATCTAGAAGTTTTCTTGAACTGTTAATCAAAAGACGACACTGCATCCAAAACATTTTATTTATAAATTCTATAATACAAGTGATTATATGTAGTTAATTTTCTTCAAATTCATATAAAATACCTATTCGTACATTGTACTCTTAATCATTTCTAATATTTTTTTGGTGTTAAACTCAATTACTGGCCTAGAGCATAATTCTAAACATATTAATTTCTTTTGAAATTGAGCAATCATATTGATACAGACCTTCATAACACTGATTGCTCTTATGGAAATTCACACACATATTACAAGATTGTTTACAACTAGTAACCTTTTATTTTTTATATAAAAAAAAGGACAGTTAATAAGGAGTTGGTCTGGCCAGGAAGTTACAAACTGCAAGTAAAAGTATAAATCTGTATATATTAATAAGTAATAATTCCGCAGATAATGTTTCATTATTGTCCTTAATACAAAAAATGAAGGATAATGCCCTTACATTTAATTTTAACCATATTGTTTTCCTTTTATTTGATTTCAAATACACTCACATACATTAAAGTATACACAAAACAATTGACAATTATTATATTGTATATCTTTACATGGAACTACTTATGGGTGCGATCACTGTAGACCTGTGAGCAGCTTTTTTTCCTTACCTTCCCCTTGTTCTCCTTTCAGTCCAGTTGTTATCCTTGTCTTCTCATTGTATTAGCGTTGTTCATCTTGTATTTCTCTTAGTCTCATTGTATTCCCCTTGTTCTCCATCTATTCCTCTTGTGCTTCTTGTATTCCCTTCATTCTCTTGTTCTCTATTTCCCTTGTTCTCCTTGTGTTCCCCATGTTCTGATCGTTTTCCCCATATTCTTCTTGTCTTTCCCATGTTCTCCTTGTCCTCTTTGTATTGCCCTTGTTCTCCTTGTATTTCCCTTGTTCTCTTTGTATTCCCCCTTCTCCTTGTGTTAACCTGTTCTCCTTTTCCCCCCTTTTCTCGTTATATTCTTCTTGTTTTCTATGTCTTCGCCATGTTCTCCTTGTATTCCTTTTTCCTCACTGTATTCCTCTTCTTCTTGTCTCCCCCATGTTCTCCTCGTCTCCCCCATGTTCTTCTCGTCTTCCCCATGTTCTCCTCGTCTCCCCCATGTTCTCCTCGTCTCCCCCATGTTCTCCTCGTCTCCCCCATGTTCTCGTCTCCCCCATGTTCCCCTCGTCTTCCCCATGTTCTCCTCGTCTTTCCCTTGTTCTCCTCGTCTCCCCTATATTCTCCTCGTCTTCCCCATGTTCTCTTCGTCTTTCCCTTGTTCTCCTCGTCTCCCCCATCATGTTCTCATCTTCGCCATGTTCTCCTCGCCTTCACCATGCTCTGCTCATCTTCCCCATATTCTCCTCGCCTTCACCATGCTCTGCTCATCTTCCCCATGTTCTCCTCGTCTCCCCCATGTTCTCCTCGTCTTTCCCTTGTTCTCCTCATCTCCCCCATCATGTTCTCCTCATCTTCCCCATGTTCTCCTCGCCTTCACCATGCTCTGCTCATCTTTCCCATGCTCTCCTCGTCTCCCCCATGTTCTCCTCGTCTCCCCCATGTTCTCCTCGTCTCCCCCATGTTCTCCTTGTCTCCCCCATGTTCTCCTCGTCTCCCCCATGTTCTCCTCGTCTTTCCCTTGTTCTCCTCGTCTCCCCCATGTTCTCCTCGTCTCCCCCATTTTCTCCTCGTCTTCCCCATGTTCTCCTCGTCTTCCCCATGTTCTCCTCGTCTTCCCCATGTTCTCCTCGTCTCCCCCATGTTCTCCTCGTCTCCCCCATCATGTTCTCATCTTCGCCATGTTCTCCTCGCCTTCACCATGCTCTGCTCATCTTCCCCATGCTCTCCTCATCTTCCCCATGTTCTCGCCTTCACCATGCTCTGCACATCTTCCCCATGTTCTCGCCTTCACCATGCTCTGCACATCTTCCCCATGTTATCCTCGTCTTCCCTATGTTCTCCTCGTCTCCCCCATGTTCTCCTCGTCTCCCCATCATGTTCTCCTCATCTTCCCCATGTTCTCCTCGACTTCACCATGCTCTGCTCATCTTCCCCATGCTCTCCTCGTCTTCCCCATGTTCTCCTCATCTTGCCCATGTTCTCGTCTTCCCCATGCACTCCTCGTCTTCTCCATGTTCTCTACGTTTTCCCCATGTTCTCCTCGTCTTCCCCATGCACTCCTCGTCTTCCCCATGCACTCCTCGTCTTCCCCATGCTCTCCTCGCCTTCCCCATGTTCTCTACGTCTTCCCTATGTTCTCCTCGTCTCCCCCATGTTCTCCTCGTCTTTCCCTTGTTCTCCTCGCCTTCACCATGCTCTGCTCATCTTCCCCATGTTCTCCTCGTCTCCCCATGTTCTCCTCGTCTTCCCCATGTTCTCCTCGTCTTCCCCATGTTCTCCTCGTCTTTCCCTTGTTCTCCTCGTCTTCCCCATGTTCTCCTCGTCTCCCCCATGTTCTCCTCTTCTCCCCCATCATGTTCTCATCTTCGCCATGCTCTCCTCATCTTCCCCATGTTCTCGCCTTCACCATGCTCTACACATCTTCCCCATGTTATCCTCGTCTTCCCTATGTTCTCCTCGTCTCCCCCATGTTCTCCTCGTCTCCCCCATCATGTTCTCCTCATCTTCCCCATGTTCTCCTCGACTTCACCATACTCTGCTCATCTTCCCCATGCTCTCCTCGTGTTCCCCATGTTCTCCTCGTCTTCCCCATGCACTCCTCGTCTTCCCCATACTCTCCTCGACTTCCCCATGTTCTCTACGTCTTCCCCATGTCCTCCTCGTCTTTCCTGTGCTCTCCTTGTTTTCCCCCATGCTCTCGTCTTCCTCATGTTTTCTTCGTCTTCCCCATGTTCTCCTCGTCTTTCCTATGCACTCCTAGTCTTCCCTATGCTCTCCTCGACTTCCCCAGGTTGTTTCTCTGCGTCTTCCCCATATTCTCCTCGTCTTCCCCAGGTTGGTTCTCTACGTCTTCCCCATATTCTCCTCGTCTTCCCCATGTTCTATTTGTCTTCCTCATGTGCTTTTATTGTCCTTATTTTCCTTCTCTTTCCCTTGTTCTCTTTGTATTCCCGTTCTCCTCGTGTCAATCTTGTTCTTATGGTCTCCTTTTTCTCGTTGTATTCCTCTTCTTCTCATTGTACTCCCCTTCTCCTTGTCTTCTCCCTGTGCGCATTGTGTCGTTATCGTCTTCGCCTTGCCTTTCTTGTATTATCTTGTTCTCCTTATATTTCTCTTATTCTCCCTATCTTCTCGTTCCTAATGGTGAGAATATGTTGCATTTTTTGTGACTATCAATTCCCTAGTACTCTCCCCCCCCCCCATACCTAGTCTGAGGATAGACGTTGTTCTGTGTCAAAATTATTTAATTTCATGTGCAATATTTTCTCGGATAAGTTTGCCTTGTAGATATTGCATATGTAAAAAAAAATGTGGGAAGTTGTGTAGAAGAGATTGCTGTACACACAATCAGCATGCTCCAGACCGTTTAATCGATACCAGTAATGCTGGATATGTGTACTTCGTAGCACCTAATATCTGGAAATGGTAACAGTACTTTGTACCACAAATAGTGAGGAACTAGGAACAGCAATTCTAAAATGAGGATCTTGCCTAACATTGTGCTGATATTTTTAAAATTTCTTCTTCAGGTCGTTTCTCCATGGGCTGGGTGAGGACCGCAGCTCTTCCTAAAACTACAGAGGAGGACTGTGAAGAACTTCACCAGGGATTTCATCAATTTTAGGTTGGATCGTATGATGTAATAAATTAGAATGTACAATACAGGATGGAAGTAATATAACTGTGCAGATTTTAACAGTTCATTCCTTAGAACACAACAAAATATTCTAATACCATATTAGTCCCAAATGAATACATTTCTCAGAAAAAAAAAATAACTGTCCCCTAAATGTTAACACTGTTTTACTCGATAAATATTCTCCATAGGATTCTGATTTTTACTCTTATCATTAGAGAAACTGATTACGGATAATTTATTCCTTTTGGAGTTCCTAAGGCGCTAAGACAAACGTCGGGATGAGCCCTAAAAGAAATGGGCCACGGACCTGCACTCATATCCCCATGACCCCGGTAATTTTTCTAAATTTAATTAATGATTACGTCTAACCCTGCCTATACTCTCTTCGTAATTGAGTCAACATAAAGCCAAATGGCTGGTCTCTAAATTGAGACGATTACACCAGCCATTTCTTCCTCGTCCCGTCCTGTGATCACTTTGATCACACTTCTGTCCCCTCGCGTATGTGGTACTGAAGAGGTTACGTCCATTTTCGGTTTTCCCCTTCAAAATTTTCTAGAGCTCCTTCAGTGGACAGCGTAACCCGGAGTGAGACAAGTGGCCAACAGGCTTGGAGCTCACATATTTAGTTTCTTACAGCCCCGAAACCCTTGCAAGGACGCGTTTTGCGTACCTTTTAAATTTTGTACTTCCAATTCTCCTCTTTCAATTCAATTCACTATTTTGCAAATTAAATGAAAAGATTTACTCACTTATGGCTTTTAAGGAACCAGGAGGTTCATTGCCGCCCTCGCATAAGCCCGCCATCGGTCTCTATTCTGTGCAAGATTAATATAGTCTTTGCAATCATATCTCATCTTCCTCAAATCCGATGAAAGAGTAATGGAACGGAGAAAAATTCTCTCCGGCGCCGGGATTTGAACCCGGGTTTTCAGCTCTACGTGCTGATGCTTTATCCACTAAGCACATGTGTGGACTTCGGTCCTACGTTCATAGACATCTATGACGTAGTGCAGAGGGCGGCCACTAGAGGGAACCCAAGAGTTGGAGCTTAATCTGAGATGATTCTATTTGACGCCGGGGTTGTATCCGGTGTGGCTTAGTGGATAAAACATCAGCAAGTAGAGCTGAAAACCCGGGTTCAAATCCTGGCGCCGGAGAGAATTTTTCTCCGTTCCATTACTCTTTCATCGTATGATGACGCAGAATATCTGAATGGAAATATCATATGTACTTCGGTACATTAAAATAATATATTCCTCAAATCCGTTTTAATATTATCCTCTCATCTACATATCGATGAAAGATTAACATTGTACCGTTATTTCCTGCTGTTAAGAAGTCTCGTAGTCCTCCTGCAATAACTAAGGGATGGAATTCTGCTATTCAGATCAGAGTTTCATGTGTATTCATAGGTGAGCCGGTGATGCACTGTTGCCAAACTACACAGACTAATTTTCTTGATAATCCATTTTAAGTCTTCCGTACACTACTTTTAACACTTGAATATAATTAATTATTTATCTAGTGGACTTACTCGTGTTAATTATGTAAGTTTGTGCGGCTTACAGCTGTTTCAATGCTTCACACACCATCCAAACATAATAGACAACATCATAAAGACAAAACAAAAACTTAACAAACACAAAAACACGCAAAACACAACACAAACACAAGAACACAAGAAATACATCACACTAACATATGAAAACAAAAGCACACATATAAGATCGCATCTTCATTCAGAAAGCAGAAATACAACATAACATACAGAACAGAAAACACACTACAAACACACAAAAAACACAAACAAATACAACACAGGTGTATACAAACTCACATGTAATAGTTGTGTTAAGTTCTACATAGGACAGACAGGCAGATCATTCCAAACACGCTACAAAGAATACTTTAAAGCAATAACCAGAGGACACAATACATCTACATACGCCGATCACATAACCAATGCTAACCATACATACAATAACATAAATGCGGACATGGAAATCCTACACATATAACCCAAGAACCAAAAACTCAACACACTAGAACAATACGAAATATACAAACACACTAAAACACACCTCGATAAAATTCTCAACACACAGATCAATTTCAGTACACACACACTATTTGACTCCACTTTTCAACACCTTTCAACAATCAAACGCACCCACATAACAGGCAGAGAAGTTTGAGATGACGCCGAGATCTAGTAGGCTCTGACGATGGTGTGTGAAGCACCAAAATGGTTGTAAGCCGCACAAACTTACATAATTAACACGAGTAAGTCCACTAGTTAAATAATTAATTAATTTTTAATGAACCATGTACTTAATTACAAAACGCATAATAGGTTTGTTATTTATTTTGATGTATTCTTTTGCCCTCTTTCATTCTGCACATTTATATTACTGCCACTCAGTACATAATGAAAAAAGATACATAAATATATAGATAGGTAGGCAGGTTAAATAGAATAGGCAAACAAGGTAAATGTTCTTTTTGGGTCGAATGTAGATTAAAAATTAATAGTTAATTAACAGATTGATGAAACTGGCCATGAGTCTTTATTCAGCTCTCGACTCTATGAATGTTACGAGAAAATCTGCATCACAGTAGCCGAAAATGTAATTGTCATTGTAGTTTAGAGTGTAGAAAAAAAGTTTTCCCGAAAATGAAATTAAGTACATTCTTCCCATAAACAGTATCACGAATTAGATGCAATTCACTGTTTATCCTCTAGAGAAAGTGAATTTTTTTTATATATTTAGTGTCGACTTAGGCCTTTTACTTTGTAATCTTGATCTCTTTTTGGTGACAAGTGATTCTTTTAACTGCTCTTATAATATACAGTATATTTGAATAGTTTAAACTATATTGTTGATATTTTACTCTAAATATTGCTGCTTTTTGTATTAAGGTAGCTACACACAATGATTTGTTAAGCACACTTAAGTCAAATGCTCCCTTAATGTTCATGTGACATAGATGTCGATCATCACATCTCAGCAGACACATGGATCAGCAATGTGCAATTGAACTAGCAGATAGTTTTGGTCTAAATTCATCCTTGTCATGTTACATGTAGAAGTTCTTGGGGTCCCTTGTTTACATGAGAAATCCAATAGATGGAAGTACCACAAACGTCGAGTATATATCTCATTTTAGATTGTATGTTCAATTCCTTTTTCTAAACTTATTAATCTACACAGCATTTCTATGCAAACTGGTCTATTTCACCCTCTATCTAACAAAATCTGTTCTTTGCTGGTGGACAGGTTTTTTCACACTGAAATGTTTATTGAATACATGTACTCAGATCTGAGGACCTACAGAACAACACGTGTGACTGAAACACAGTTTCAAATGTTACCAAGGATTGATACAACAATACGTGACCAAAACACGAATTTAGATGCTACCGAGGACTGATAGAACAATACATATGACTGAAACACAGATTCAGATGTTAGTGAGGACTGATAAAACAATACATGTGACCAAAACACAGATTTAGATGCTACTGAGGACTGATACAATACGTGACCAAAACACGAATTTAGATGCTACCGAGGACTGATAGAACAATACATATGACTGAAACACAGATTCAGATGTTACCAAGGACCAATATGACAATACCTGTAACCAAAACATGAATTTAGGTGCTATTGAGGACTGATGCAACAATATGTATGCCTGAAACATGGATTTAGATGTTACTAAGGACATATACGACAGTACATGTGACCAAAACACAGATTTAGATGCTATTGAGGACTGATACAACAATACATGTGACCAAAACACGGATTTAGATGCTACCGAGGACTGATACAATACATGTGACCAAAACACGGATTTAGATGCTACCAAGGACTGATACAACAATACATGTGACCAAAACACGGATTTAGATGCTACCGAGGACTGATACAACAATACATGTGACCAAAACACGGATTTAGATGCTACCGAGGACTGATACAACAATACATGTGACCAAAACACGGATTTAGATGCTACCGAGGACTGATACGACAATACATGTGACCAAAACACGGATTCAGATGCTACTGAGGACTGATACAACAATACATGTGACCTAAACACGGATTTATATGCTACCGAGGACTGATACAAAATACATGTGACCAAAACATGTATTTAGATGTGACTGAAACATGGATTCAGATGTTATTGATGACTGATAGAACAATACATGTGACCAAAACACGGATTCAGATGCTACTGAGGACTGATACAACAATATATGTGACCAAAACACGGATTTAGATGCTACTGAGGACTGATACAATACATGTGACCAAAACACGGATTTAGATGCTACCGAGGACTGATACAACAATACATGTGACCAAAACACAGATTTAGATGTATGACTGAAACATGGATTCAGATGTTATTGAGGACTGATAGAACAATACATGTGACCAAAACACGGATTTAGATGCTACTGAGGACTGATACGACAATACATGTGACCAAAACACGGATTCAGATGCTACTGAGGACTGATACAACAATACATGCGACCAAAACATGGATTTAGATGCTACTGAGGACTGATACAACAATACATGTGACCTAAACACGGATTTAGATGCTACCGAGGACTGATACAACAATACATGTGACCAAAACACAGATTTAGATGTATGACTGAAACATGGATTCAGATGTTATTGAGGACTGATAGAACAATACATGTGACCAAAAAACACGTATTTAGATGCTACCAAGGACTGATACGACAATACATGTGACCAAAACACGGATTCAGATGCTACTGAGGACTGATACAACAATACATGCGACCAAAACATGGATTTAGATGCTACTGAGGACTGATACAACAATACATGTGACCTAAACACGGATTTATATGCTACTGAGGACTGATACAAAATACATGTGACCAGAACACGGATTTAGATGCTACCGAGAACTGATACAATACATGTGACGAAAACATGGATTTAGATGCTACTGAGGACTGATAGATCAATCCATGTGACCAAAACATGGATTTAGATCCTACTGAGGTCTGATACAACAATACACGTGACCAAATACAGATTTAGATGCTACTGAGGACTGATACAACAATACATGCGACCAAAACACGGATTTAGATGCTACTGAGGACTGATACAACAATACATGTGACCTAAACACGGATTTATATGGTACCGAGGACTGATACAAAATACATGTGACCAGAACACGGATTTAGATGCTACCGAGAACTGATACAACAATACATGTGACGAAAACATGGATTTAGATGCTACTGAGGACTGATAGATCAATCCATGTGACCAAAACATGGATTTAGATGCTACTGAGGTCTGATACAACAATACACGTGACCAAATACAGATTTAGATGCTACTGAGGACTGATACAACAATACATGTGACCAAAACACGGATTTAGATGCTATGGAGGACTGATACAACAATACATTTGACGAAAACACGGATTTAGATGCTACTGAGGACAGATACAACATGTATGACCAAAACATAGGTTCATATGCACTAATACTATTGGCGAATGCTGCATTGTTTCCTTGACATGCTCTCTACAACCATGATATAAACATGACTGGTCTGCAGAGGAACATACTTCTGTGTTGTGATATTTTGATTTTGTCTTGGATACAAGTTCGTTTCTGTAGCTTTGAATGAATGATTCCAAAATGCTCGTGATACCTTTGGTCTTAGTGAGCAATCTGCTGTTGTTACAGTACATGTTGTGATAAAGTTGTCCAAATGCAATCAATACCAGTTTATTGATTACAAAATTTAACTTGCTTTAACTGATACCATACAAATGAATTGATGTAATCTATTGTGTGTAGCTACTCACTGATTTAAGTGTATAAAGTTATGAAATTACTATTATTTCATCAGAATGTTAACTCATAATGCAACGATACTTCTGTATATTGAGTGCAAAAATAGCTACTTTAATATATATAATTTTGTTACAGGAGTTTGAAATGGATGATAAATCTATGTTGTAACATTGTAGAAAGCAGCTAATGTGACTATTTTTATGTAAATCTTTGTAATCTTGAGATTTTGTAACTTGTACTTAATTAAAAATGTGCAGGAAGGAATATATGTGTTCTGTATTTTTCCTGGAATGTCTACCTTTCCTAAAGGGGCCCCTTTTCGTTCGAAAAAATTTTCCCGCCAAAAAAGATAGAATATATATGCTTTATAGGCCTTTTATAGTGCTTGGCAGTGGGTGTGGAGAGCAAATGAAGCCATTTATTTTCTAAGTGCTGCTTATATAGGCTACAGTAGAGAACTCTGGTGGACGAACTATACACTATAGTTTTTCCTGAATTTATTCTAAGTCCCAATGTTCAAGGAATGCATGTATTTCTGAACTTATACTATGCTGGAGAACTCTGGTGTGCTGAGTGTAGTCTATACTCAGCACACCAGAGTTCTCCAGTATAGTATAAGTTCAGAAATACATGCATTTCTTGAACATTGGGACTTAGAATAAATTCAGGAAAAACTATAGTGTATAGTTCGTCCACCAGAGTTCTCTACTGTAGCCTATATAAGCAGCACTTAGAAAATAAATGGCTTCATTTGCTCTCCACACCCACTGCCAAGCACTATAAAAGGCCTATAAAGCATATATATTCTATCTTTTTTGGCGGGAAAATTTAAATTTTGTTAGAGGAAGGGTGTAGGATATACATATTCTAGACCACAAATAAAGTCAGTCCTTCCAACAAATACAATTTATTATTCATAAAATATAGACCATACACATGGTTAACCTAACAAATTCAATTCTTCCAATACAACTCACTTATCCCATTCCTGTGGTTACACTGTTCATACATCACTCACAAAATTACAACACTTGCACTGAACTCCCATGAAGTATCCTCCAGTACACAGATGCCATTTTCAACACTTGGAGCAAGTAGAATCCTGCAGACATCCAAGCAGCAAATCTGGAAAGGAAGATGAAAGAAACCAGTAAAAAATCTGTTCAATTCATTCAACACAATGCAAAAATAGAAATCAAGAAATTAGTATTCACTTGCATTTGGGCTACAGGACGAATTTTACAAAGTAAAAAGTTAAGAGAAAGTGGAATTCAAAACAATTTAGCTACTTAATTTTTGTACAACATGAATTTCACTTCTGCTCCCTGCAATTACTGTATTTCCACGACAGACATTTGTTATTAACTGGGTCTGTAAGTTACACAATGCAGTCAACTTCAAACTAACTATAGCTTGAAAAACTGAATTAAAACCCTGACTTGATCGTCTTTAGCACCAATTTGTTAGGCAAACAAGAAATAAAGCACAATGTTGCCTGATCCACTGCAACTGACAAAATGAATGTATGAGGTAATATAGTTTGTGAAATAATAAATTATAGATATAATCAGAGCAAAATAAATACTTGGTAATGTTACAGAAACTTGTATGCCAATATAACACACAATTTAGCTAGCTACAATAAAACTGGCATCCATAATGTTGTGCCAGCAAGTCCACCTACAGTTCCTCAAACAGAAATTAATCTGTACTTCAAAATGGTCTCCTATTGGCTATGACACCTGAACAAGGGCTCAATTGCAAGCAGAGACAGAAAATAGAAGAGATCAGAAATTAGCATATTTTACAGAGCTTTTACTTCAAATTATCAGGCTATAGTAATAATTTTTCAACAAATGCATATCCTTGAAACTGTCCATCCATTTGGTTGTCGCATATGTTTCACCCCTCTGTGAAGGCTTGTGGCTGGCCAGTCTTAGCTTACTTACAAAATATGGTTTTTAGAGAACTCAAAGGTTCATTGCCACCATCTGTCCCTGTCCTGAGAAAGATTAATCCTGTCCCTATCATCATATCCCACCTCCCTCAAATCCATTTTAATATTATCCTCCCATCTATTACTTGGTCTCCCCAAAAGTCTTTCCCCCCTCCAGTCTCCCAACTAACACTCTATATACATTTCTGGATTCACTCATACATGCTACATGCCCTGCCAATCTCAAACGTCTGGATTTAATGTTCTTAATTATGTCAGGTGAAGAATAAAATGCGTGCAGTTCTGCATTGTGTAACTTTCTCCATTCTCCTGTAACTTCATCCCTCTTAGCCCCAAATATTTTCCTAAGCACCTTATTCTCGAACATCCTTAACCTATGTTCCTCTCTCAAAGTGAGAGTCCACATTTCGCAACCATACAGAACAACCAGTAATATAACTGTTTTATAAATTCTAACTTTCAGATTTTTCAAGATACCCAACCGAATAATAACAGGCATTTCCCATATTTATTCTGCATTTAATTTCCTCCCGAATGTCATTTATATTTGTTACTGTTGCTTCAAGATATTTGAATTTTGCCACCTCTTCGAAGGATAAATTTACAATTTTTATATTTCCATTTTGTACTAGTCTCAGTCTTAGCTATTTCCTGAAAACATTCATTGTTCAGAACTGAACTTCTACATAATATTATACAACTGTTTAAAATAATTTAAAGGGCTCCAATAAGCAACTGACATGATTTCCCCCATTCCAATGACACTACAACTTAACCACCCAGATGGACAGTACATTACTTTTTTTGTAACTATTATCTCAAAATTCAGAGCTGAAATGTTTGTTAAAACAAGGTTTCTTGTCAATATTCATTAATAAGGACGTGTATCTACATTTTTATCCTCATTAGTTATTGTAGGATAACTTGGAAATTGATCATTACATAAAAATATTACCTCCTCACACTATCAGGAACAGGAGAACAAGCTGTGTCAACAGGTTATCACACCCATACATAGTTCTTTGTATACATGCAGCATAGTAAAGCTTTGCACTTTTCCTGTTTACTATTTTATGTGAAACATAAAGAGAAAGTGCTGTAAAAAATTATTTCGAGAATTACATCTTTCAGCACCCCTGAAAATAATACAGTTGAATCCCACTAGTCTTAACTAATTAAGACTGGACCCTGTTCGGATTATCGAAATTTCGTATTAAGCAGGGAAACCCACCTTTCACTGTTCACCGCTTTGTTCAGGTTTCTGAAGCATTGGCAGGACATTGCTACTTTAAGATAATCTACTCTTCATCAGAAGATGAAATTATTTAATCTTATACCACGTGATCAAACTTTTTCGGCCTTTCCCACCAGTCAATTTGAATGAATGACGTCATTGTTAGTGAGCCTTGCCTTGAAGGGGTGGCAGTGTGGGGAGAGAACAAACACCTTCGAGACTTCAATCAAGAGTACTTTGCAACCAAGCAAGTAGATAAAAAACTAACGACCAATTTTGTCAGTCACTTTATTCATTGCCAGCCAGAGTGAAATCACCACCAAGCACTGTATTTTCATGGTTGAAGCTTATTTCCAATCTGGAAGAAAAATCTAGGGAGAATATCATTATGATGTGAGTCACTGTGTGAATGAATTTTGCCTCTCTTGCCCAGAATTTCAGCAGGTACCCACAGATAACATTACAAGGACAGTTAAGAGGTTAATTGGATGTGTTGGTAATCAGCTTATAATTGTCATACTAGATTCTTTCTTCATAATGACTTTCTTTATTCTCCTTTTCAGTGACCTGTTAATGATCAAATCTCTCTTTCTTACAGTTTTAGCAGTGCTGTCTTGGAGGCCATACAGCATATGGGAACCTACACTTTTTTTTAAGTAATCAAACAGGGAAAAGAAAATGTCTGTACAGAGCCATACGGCATATTGGTCCCTAAGTTTTGTATGCAGAGATGTGTACAGATCTTGCTGTTCCTAATGTATTGTGTTTGATGTTCGTAAGCAAAAATTGTCCACCTCTGCAGCACTGGAATCCAGAATTATATAAAGTAATGGTTGAAAAACAAGAAGTGCTGCAAATACACACTCCAAGATTCATCAAGACAAGTGTGCATCGTGGGGCTACATTGTGTATTCTTTAAATCGATCTTGTTTTACAATAAAAAATGTGAAGCAAAACAATTTCTTTACTTCTTTAATACTAAAAAAAATCATTAAATGACTGTCAGAGAGATAGAGGAGAGTAAAATATATTTCCAAGGAACAAAACATGGGGTGAGGCATATGGCCAGGAGAAAAATTACCATGACAGCACTGGGTTTTAGTCTTTCCTTTGCTCATTTACCGATCAGACAGGTAGATATTACATACAGTATTTATCTAGATATTTTTATTGAATACGGTACCATATTTTGCTTGTCATAGATACATCACCCTCTTTCACACGACTGGCTCAGTTACCCAGAAAAAGAAGACTGGGCACTCTAAACTTACAGACATTGCCATGGACATAATACAAGGACATATGACAGAGAGGCCACAGACATCACATCAGCTCAGTCGAGAGACTGGGTCATCTCATATGGCATTAAAGAAAGTACTGAAGCTCTAAGGAGTTGAAAATGTAAACACGGTAGAGAGAATTCTCGCAGTTCAGTACACCTCCCACTACAGTATGCCTACCACCCCACACCACTCTTAAGACTAACTCCAAGTTACCCATCAACGAGGCATAGAAACTCACTCTGCATTGGTGACAACAATTGAAATTAACTGGCCAGAAAGACCGAAAATATTTGATAAAACTAATTCACTAGTGATAAAGTTGTACTGTATATCACATATTCAGTTTCTAAATACTACAGCATTGAATAGAATTGGATTTTAGTTCAAATACTTTTCCATTCTCTTGTCTTTCTTTTTTTTTGGGGGGGGGGGGCATGTTTGGAGTATCCAGAATTTCGGAATAGCAGGATTCTACTGTAGTACAATCCATTTGTCAGGATATTTTTAAATGCGTAGTGAAATGAAATAGAAATATGCATACAGTAGATTTTGAAAATGGCAACAGATGCAATGCTGATGTGTCCATCACTGTTAGTACTATTATCACAATCACCAGCACTATTAAAACCCTTCCCATCCACACAGTTCTCTTGTCCACACACTGTATAGAATTTTATGGCAAACTACCTTGCTCTACTTTAAACATTCTCCTCGAATTTGTCTAAGCCTCAACAGAGTACAAGAAGTCGACGGGTGTATAGTTTACTACGCTGCATATCTTTACATATGGCTGCAATCACTTGTCGATGAGCATATCACACTCCCACTAAAATACTGTTGTAACTCGAAAATTGTGATCTGAAAGATACACTATTTCCTAGTAAATATTGCTGTAAAAATATTTTAATAAGTACCAAACCCTTGATAATTTACTATTTATTTATTACAATTTCATGTCTCAAAACAGTGAGAGAAATTATCTATGAAAGCAATATGACAAAATTTGACAGGGAATGCAATATTATTTGTCTTCGCCTTATTTTCTTAGCCACCCCTGATCTCCTTTTCTTTTTGTCTCGACTCGTTTTCCTAGTCTCACCTTTGTTTTCCTTATATTTCTCTTGTTCCCCTTGTTCTCTTTGTCTTGCCCTCGTCCACCTTGCCTTGCACTAGTCTTGTTTTCGTGTCCCCCTTGTCCTCTGTCTTGCCCTCGCTCTTGTCTTCTTGCACTGTCTTGCCCTCGTCCACCTTGCCTTGCATTAGTTTTCCTTGTATTAGTCTTGTTTTCGTGTCCCCCTTGTCCTCTGTCTTGCCCTCGCTCTTGTCTCTTGTCTTGCACTGTTTTGCCTTCGTCCACCTTGCCTTGCATTAGTTTTCCTTGTATTAGTCTTGTTTTCGTGTCCCCCTTGTCCTCTGTCTTGCCCTCGCTCTTGTCGTCTTGCCCTCGTCCACCTTGCCTTGCATTAGTCTTGTTTTCGTGTACCCCTTGTCCTCTGTCTTGCCTTCGCTCTTGTCGTCTTGCACTGTTTTGCCCTCGTCCACCTTGCCTTGCATTAGTTTTCCTTGTATTAGTCTTGTTTTCGTGTCCCCCCTTGTCCTCTGTCTTGCCCTCGTCCACCTTGCCTTGCATTAGTTTTCCTTGTATTAGTCTTGTTTTGGTGTCCCCCCTGTCCTCTGTCTTGCCCTCGCTCTTGTCGTCTTGCACTGTCTTGCCCTCGTCCACCTTGCCTTGCATGAGTTTTCCTTGTATTAGTCTTGTTTTCGTGTCCCCCTTGTCCTCTGTCTTGCCCTCTCTCTTGTCTTGCACTGTCTTGCCCTCGTCCACCTTGCCTTGCATGAGTTTTCCTTGTATTAGTCTTGTTTTCGTGTCCCCCTTGTCCTCTGTCTTGCCCTCTCTCTTGTCTTGCACTGTCTTGCCCTCGTCCACCTTGCCTTGCATGAGTTTTCCTTGTATTAGTCTTGTTTTCGTGTCCCCCTTGTCCTCTGTCTTGCCCTCTCTCTTGTCTTGCACTGTCTTGCCCTCGTCCACCTTGCCTTGTATGAGTTTTCCTTGTATTAGTCTTGTTTTCGTGTCCCCCTTGTCCTCTGTCTTGCCCTCTCTCTTGTCTTGCACTGTCTTGCCCTCGTCCACCTTGCCTTGTATGAGTTTTCCTTGTATTAGTCTTGTTTTCGTGTCCCCCTTGTCCTCTGTCTTGCCCTCGCTCTTGTCTCTTGTCTTGCACTGTTTTGCCTTCGTCCACCTTGCCTTGCATTAGTTTTCCTTGTATTAGTCTTGTTTTCGTGTCCCCCTTGTCCTCTGTCTTGCCCTCGTCCACCTTGCCTTGCATTAGTCTTGTTTTCGTGTACCCCTTGTCCTGTGTCTTGCCCTCGCTCTTGTCGTCTTGCACTGTTTTGCCCTCGTCCACCTTGCCTTGCATTAGTTTTCCTTGTATTAGTCTTGTTTTCGTGTCCCCCCTTGTCCTCTGTCTTGCCCTCGTCCACCTTGCCTTGCATTAGTTTTCCTTGTATTAGTCTTGTTTTGGTGTCCCCCTGTCCTCTGTCTTGCCCTCGCTCTTGTCGTCTTGCACTGTCTTGCCCTCGTCCACCTTGCCTTGCATGAGTTTTCCTTGTATTAGTCTTGTTTTCGTGTCCCCCTTGTCCTCTGTCTTGCCCTCTCTCTTGTCTTGCACTGTCTTGCCCTCGTCCACCTTGCCTTGCATGAGTTTTCCTTGTATTAGTCTTGTTTTCGTGTCCCCCTTGTCCTCTGTCTTGCCCTCTCTCTTGTCTTGCACTGTCTTGCCCTCGTCCACCTTGCCTTGTATGAGTTTTCCTTGTATTAGTCTTGTTTTCGTGTTCCCCTTATCCTCTGTCTTGCCCTCGTTCTTCTCGTCTTGCATGTGTTTTGCTTGTATTAGGCTTGTTTTCGTGTTTCCCTTGTCCTCTTTGTTTGGTCTCTTCGTCTTGCCCTTGTTTTCCTTATATTTCTATTGTTGTGCTTGTATTCCTCAATGTTGTCCTTAACTTCCCACTGTCAACAGTGGGACGTAGTTATGTGTCAAAAATTTGTACCAAAATCATAAGCAGTACAAACAATTTCAATTGGGTAATATTTTTTTTTTTTTTTACTTTTAAATAAGTCATGTGTGACACGTGATCTTAATATTTCAACAAAGACACTTGCCTTGTTGCTGTAATTTGTGAAGACCTCTATTTCAAATCCAGTCCAGTTGACACCAGCTGCACACCCCTTCCTGCCAAGTATGATCAATGACCTGTTCATTTTCTTCTGACTGCAAAAAAGAAACATTTTCCATCACACACGAGTCAGGACAATGTAATATCATAGCAACACATTCAACACTAAAAAGTCAGACATGTTAGAAGAGGCAAACAAGGAGAAACTGGTAGGATAGAAGTGAAGGTAGAGGAGATATGTTATGGTTTGGAAGTAGAACATGGTACAAGACCACGTGCATTTTGACCACTGATAAGGTGGGGGGCATTGTGCTACTTCTAAATTTCGAAGTGGACGAGAAATTGCAAGTAAATTTTGGATTTCTCTTGACGTGGAGGAATGAAAGGCAAATTTTGGACTTCTTTCATTCAGTTACAAGGTTCTTTCTTGCATACTTTAACTCTAACACAGGACTTCTAGCAGGTACAATCTCTCTTAATTTATTCAAATGCTTATTGCTCATACACCACCTACTTTACTACGTTATACCTTCAATTGATATGACAGAAAAGAGAGAAAAACATTGGCTGAAATGAACCCCAGCTGAAGTACCCTGATTTTAAGCTCAGTCTTGTTACAGTAGTATTTCAAATTCTGTCATTTTTTGTTTCACTACAGATTCCGTAATGAGTGCCCATACTGGGTGTTCGGAAAGATGTATTTTATGTCAAAAATCGACAGCTAGCCTCTTGTTCTAGCCTTGACAACAGAGTTTATCCATTTCCCTTCTTATGCAGTCGAAAAATCGCGAGCTAAGACTGTCAGGCAGCCTGTCCAGTTGACCTGAACAGTCCAAGCCTGTACAGGTAAATCGTAGTATTTTAATTTATTCTTCACATTATGGTAACACAGTATATTTTCATGCCAAAAAGAAGTAATATAAAATCCGACGATTATGCAGTGAAATATGGTAAGTGGTGGTCGTTGTTTACAAGTATTCAAATACTTTTTTAGGCCTAGACCAATCATTTTTCTGCAGACTTGTCCAATAGTCAGATACTAGTGACTCCAATGTATCACATGTACCGTATTACATGTTTTTGTCAATAAAAAAATGTTTCAAATTCAATAACGCCATAGTAATTTTTTGTAGTACAGATCCAGCATCTCCCCTACTAATATCAGTTCCTCTTTCCTCTTCCACTACGAATCACGCAATTTGGCCCTGCTTGCATAGTCTCGTGTTACATGGAAGCTGATAAAGTTGACACAACCAATTGTTATCATTTCTCATAAAACTTCATTTTGCTCTTATTTTGCAGAAACACATTTTGCATTTTATCGCAGATTTAAAAACAATATACTTAGTAAGTCTTTAAACCAGTGGCGGCTGATTGGCTGAGGCAAGTGAGGCCTGGCCTCAGTCACTATGCTTCTTTCAGCTCTAAATTGTAGTGTTATTTTAGTCGTATATAACATATTATATCAGTTATTTGAATGAAGTGTATAGAGTTGTAGAAGACTTTGCGATGTATATAGACCTGTCTTGCAGTAAAATTTGTTCCTGAGGCCCGAAATGTTTTGGCCGGGTCTGGCTCCCACATTTTGTATGTTTCCACGGGTTTTAAAAGATTGCACTCTGAAAACTGAAACTGAGGCACATTTCTTGTAGCCTTGCAGGTATTTGCCCACCCATCAGCCTTCACTTTTCCCTTCAGAACCCGGTATTTTGTCAATGTCAGGGTGAGAATAACAGTGGTGAATCGTCATGTAGTCCGGTGTGGTTGTGTGTTTCAGGAAAATAGAAATCGAAAGAGATGCGAAAAATAATGATAATTATAATAAATTCATCGTTAGAGTTTTCTTTTCAAGAGGAAATAATATTGAAAGAAGGTTAGTTTTAAATTAAGACAGACCTACGCCATCACTGACGATTTTTCAGAAAGATAATCTTAAAACACGAGCTTTCAATACATCCTGGTGTAAGCAAAATAAATGAATCTTTGGTAATGTGGTGCAAAATAAACTTTTCTATTGATCGCGCTTGTAAAAAAAAAAAAAGAGAGAGAGAGCAGTATGGCCTATGGATGGCTTCAGCGATCTGAAAAATATTTCCAAGGAAATTTGAACACATGCTTCTTCAGCTGAGCATAATATGCATTGCTTCATCAAAATCAAACACTGATAAACTCAAAGCATAGCAACTTATTTGGTAGTGACATTTTTCATTAATAATAATAATAATAATAATAATAATAATCCAGACGTTTGAGATGGACAGGACATGTAGTATGGGCGAATCCAGAAATGCATATAGAGTGTTAGTTGGGAGGCCGGAGGGAAAAAGACCTTTGGGGAGGTGGAGACGTAGGTGGGAAGATAATATTAAAATGGATTTGAGGGAGGTGGGATATGATGGTTGAGACTGGATTAATCTTGCTCAGGATAGGGACCAATGGCGGGCTTATTTTAGGGCGGCAATGAACCTCCGGGTTCCTTAAAAGCCAGTAAGTAATAATATGGTAATAATGTCAATCATGATAAAGTAACATCAATAATAAACTTTTAAATGGAAGATAGCTACTTAAACTACAGTAAAACCTCTATCATCCGTGGTAATGAAAGGTGTGAAATGAACAGTTAATCGAAAAAATCGGATACCATAAAAGATTTTCATAAATTAAGTGCATAACACACGGCCAAATTTTCTCCATGTTCTTGTGTTTAACATGCTAGTTACAGTATCACAAGTTAACTCATTTAAGTCTGGTTTTAAGGGTCAAGGGAACTCCTTGTGATGGTTGTCTACTGTATGAATATATAGAAATAGAGGTCCCATGTTGTAGATGTACATAGGTACTTGTACTTTATACACTTTACTCTTGTTTTTTTTTATTAAATCACACACAGATGTAACACCAGTCTCATATTCTGATTCGACATGAAATAAAAGTTTCTGCTTTCCCAATCTCTAAATCATTTGCGCTTTTTTCGTTTCTTTCGACACCCATGGAAGACATTTTACATAATATAAGTTATACAGTACATCAGACGTCTCAATAGGGCCTTCTCAGAGCACTTCCTCCTCTTTCTCTTTTTCAATGTAAGAGTGGAACAAGATGCAGGGAGAAGTTCGTGTATCTCCGGATGACGTCATTGACCGCGATGTTTGAATAGACATCTGCAACTGCTACGATGTAACAGTCAGTCATTGTGTCCATCTCCGAGGAAAGAATGTTCTTATTACCGCAAATGTATGAAGAAATAAAAGCTTTCATAGGGAAAGCGAAATTGTGGGAGACGCAAGTTTCAGTGGGCAACTGTTACCACTTTATTAATCTAAAATTGTTACCTGATTTGAATCAAGACCAGTGTAACAAATATAATGAAATACTGAAGGACTTGAGAAAGGAATTTCAGATCAGATTTAAGATTTGAATAGTTCTGATTTAAAATAATTGCTTGTGAATTTCTAAGGCGTTTAGGTTATTTTTAATTATTGAAAACATTACGAAATATGTTATTTAACTATTATTGTAATTAATATATTAATATTAGCGTAACGTAAGTATACTTACTTTAACAACCAACAAGCTTTTATTGTAATTTTATTATTATTATTTAATTGAATTTTATTTTATTAAATATAGTATAAACTTAAAAAAAAGAGCGATACTAAAAACCTTTATTAGAAATGAAATATTGTTATTGTTTGGTCAACTGTTCAAAGACAGATCTGAACCTCACAAGTGATACCAACAAGGCACCACTTATGAGTCAACTAGGCCAGGAGATAATGGAGTTAGGTGGCCAGTTCCTGGTGCTTAAATAATTACGTAACATGTATGGTTCTTCATGCTTCAGATGTCTTCTTTTTACTCATAGATAGTATATAATTAGAAAATAAATGTATTATTATTATTATTATTATTACTGCAAACTACTTAAGAAATTCCTTCCGAAAACAACCGTCTATAGTGACAGTACAACTCAAAAGTGCAGCTTTGTGGCATTTCTCCCGCGACAGTTACAACTTAGCTCGCTCATGCTTGTAACATTAATCAGCGATCAGCTATCTTCGGGTACTGCGCTTATCTCTTCAGCTGACTATGTTATTTATACTTGCTCTCTATACCAACTTTTATGTGTTGGCCTTGAGACGCCTGCAGTACATCAACAGTAGGACAAGGACTGAATGGTACACGTATTATACAATTGTATGGAAGTTCTTGGGATCTTTAAATTGAAAGCAGGTAATGACTAATTTACAAGTTGGGAAAAACACCCTCTCTGACAAGTAACTGTAAAGGACTTCATATTTTGTTCTGAAGCAAATAAAAAAAAAAAAAAAAAAAAAAAAGGGGGAGAAGAAGAAGAGGGAGAGACAGTCGGATAATCCGCCGATAGGTTAATAGGGTGTCGGATATTCGGGGTTCTACTGTAATTACATCAGGCCTCACTGAGGATTTCAGTCACCGGCCACTATTGCTTTGAACATAAAATTACTTATTTTCACAGCATTAGGGCATATTTCACATTTATCATGATTGCAAAAATTTACCATCTCTAATCAACATGTGAGTAGCTTAATATCAAAGACGGACATCTGACCTCAATCGAAATTTAGATAGCTGTGGTTTTTGTACAATTTTTCATGCTCTTTCCAGTTATAGTGAAACCATATGCAAACTCTAATACTGTATTTATAAAATAACTTGTGTTAAATATTACAAAGAACACTGTGAATTAAAAAATTGCCTCTAGATCAAAATTATGGAGATCACATATGTCCATCTTTGATATTAAGCTACTCATGTATGAAAAGCTCCTGAAACTCACCTGTGCACCCTATACAGTGTGGGCTGTACCAGCGGCATCCCCACGTGGTCCAGGCACAGCACATCTACTGCTGGTCACCAACACTGCAGGCTGCTGCTTCACGGCGCCCAGGGTCAGATGTGCTGTACACACAGGTGTCGTCATGTCAGAAGTCGCTTCCTAGCAGACCATTCCACACCAGGCCATGGAAATGCGAGGGACTGGTCCTCACCGCTGTACTTGTGTCCTTGTACAGCAAGCCTGCATCTGCACCAAGTCTGTGGATGTTGGAGTCGCTCTTCTCGTCCTGTGAAGGTTTAGACAGCAATGAATACAGATAGCATGTTTCCCATAAATCCATAGATTTTCAAATTAGTGTACCAGATGCAATATTTAAGGCAGGATTCAGATGTTCGCGAGTTGAAATATCGAAAAATATGCAAGTATGTCCTGATGTAAACAACATAAATGGGTCTTTGGTAATGTGGTGCGAAATAAACTTTTCTATTGGTCGTGCTTATAAAAAAAAATAGAGAGAGAGAGCAGTATGGCCTACGGACGGCTTCAGCGATCTGAAAATATTTCCAGGGGAATTTCACACATCTTCAGCTGAGCATAATATGCGTTGCTTCATCAAAATTAAACACTTACTGACAACAAACTCATAGCATAGCAACTTATTTGGTGAGCGACATTTTTCATTAATAATAATAATACGGTAATAATGTCAATCATAATAAAGTATCATCAATAATAAACTTTTGAATGGAAGGTAGCTAATTAAACTATTACGATTTTTATATGCCTGCAAAAGGGTATCTGTCGGATACAGGGGGGAGAGCCATTAATCCTTCCCATTGAAGGCTTTAAGGAACCAACCTGGACAAATACCCAATGTCCCATCCCTGCCTTCCCGTGGTGCAGCTGTTAGTAAGCATAAGGGGCTACTCATCAATTAGCACTGGTCAGCTTGATGAGTTAATGACTGAATTTGGTATAATTTCCCTCTATTCAATACCTAATTCCCTCTTTACCCTTTCCTAACCAGTCCTCTGACTGAACTCTTAATTTCTTCGACCCCGACGGCATTAGAGCATTCGAGGCCTAGGGGTTCATTTCCCTTTCCTTCCTCCTCTTTCTACTTTTCTGTTCCTAGTGCTGACCTGCTATGGCACTAAAATCGTCCTCCAGTGGCTTAAGGAGGGAAAGCTGGTGATCAACAAGATCTCCCAACTAGGCCCAGTGGACCCGTCGACCAACAGCAGGTGTGGTCCTCCAGACATTCTGGGGGTTGTGTGTGAATGAAGTAGCCACCAAAACGTTAAAATATGGTGTTCACTTAAATCGGCTACAACTTGCCATTTTCGCTCCAATATGAAAATCTGTGCTTCAGTGACTGGCCATGATAATATCTTTGAAAAATATTGGCGTGAAAGAGGTCAAATGACTTTATTGTCAAACTCCTGGCATTAGAAAACAACAACGATTTTTATATTTAAGTATGACTTTATCGCCGGCCACTACTGCTTTAAACATAAAATTACTTATTTTGACAGCATTTGGGCATATTTCATATTTACCATGATTGCAAAAATTTACTATCTCTAGTCAACATGTATGAAAAGCTCCTGAATCTCACCTGTGCATCCTTGAGAGTGTGGCCTCTACCAGCTGCATCCCCACGTGGTCCAGGCACAGCACATCTGCATGGTCACCAACACTGCAGGCTGCTGCATCACGGCGCCCAGGGTCAGATGTGCTGCACACACAGGTGTCGTCACGTCAGAAGTCGCTTCCTAGCAGAGCATTCCACACCATGGCCATGGAAATGCGAAGGACTGGTCCTCAGCGCTGTACTTGTGTCCTTGTACAGCAAGCTTGCATCTACCATCCCCTACACCAAGTCCGTGGATGTTGGAGACGCTCTTCTCGTCCTGTGAAGGTTTAGACAGTAATGAATACAGATAGCATGTTTCCTATAAATCCATAGATTTTGAAATTAGTGTGCCAGATGCAATATTTAATATAGGGTTCAGATGATTCTCAAGTTGAAATTACCCGGTATCGAAAAATATGCAAGTATGTCCTAAACACAGCCGAATATGATACTCACAGCATTGTGTGCTATACTGTGCCATTCTGCCAGACCAGCAATAGCCGTGGTTCACATGATGCACTGCACAATGTTGGTCAGGCAGTCAAATGCCTGTACAGGCACCAGCACGCAGCCGCTCACACCCAGGTTGTACATCAATTAGTCTGCTGTTGAAAGATGAGAGAGCGACCTGCAACATGAAAAATAAAACGAGTCACGGAAACTGTTTGGAACTCATTGATAGCAATGTGGGTTAAACAAGCGTTGAGTGCCTTCTTTTCCTATTGCGGATATATGCATGTTCAGCTGTCTTACATGTCGTACCAACATAACTTACAAGACATTACAAACGTTTCACGCTAGTTTGCAATGTTCCAGCGGGGTAGAAATTCGGCCATTTTCATACCTTATACCTCGTGTAGGGGTAAGAAAATTGCGTGTTATGACAGGTTAAGTTAGTTTAGACTTTTATTATGTCTTACGTACTTATCTGTGACAGGTTAAGTTACGGTAGTTTAGAATTTTGTTATGCCTTGTATAGGCAAATCTATGATAGGTTAAGTTAGTTTAGGATTTTAGTGACAGGTTAGGTTAGTTTAGGCTTTTATTATGCTTTGCACATTCGAAACTGTGACAGGTTAGGTTAGGATAGTTTAGGCTTTTGTTATGCCTTGTATAGGCGAATCTGTGACAAGTTAGGTCAGTTTAGGATTTTAGTGACAGGTTAGGTTAGTTTAGGCTTTTAATATCAAGATGAAGGTGAAAGCGATTGAGTGTAACGCTCTTGAACAGGTACTGATTTTTTGTTTTCTATGTTGGCAGTTCAAGTCAGTCGGCGTCTATTCCAAATTCGGCGGAAGTCACTCAATGCTCGTTTCACCGCAATGTGACCTTCAAGCCAAAAAGCAACTATCTCACTTTGTGAATCATCACTTTTCAGAAAATTTTAAAAGAAAAGAGGAGAATGTGACCTACAAGAATATAAGGGGAAAGCAGAACTTGTTAATCTACATAGACACGCCATCAATGAAACAACTCCTAGTCAACATGCTCTTTAATTCCAACTGTGCAGACATGCTATTGGTTTGAGAAGAAAATGTTAACTGACCAGTACTTCAAAAGTTTTCCTGTGATATATTCAATGAAAATTGGAAAGTCACAAATATTGGTTTATTAAAACTTAATCACAGACAAGCATAGACAAATTCCAGGCACCGATTGCCATGACACCTAAAATTTCTTATATAGCGTCTGAATTTTTTTTACCAAGTTCAGAATTTTGTAAGACTTCAATTTCTTTCATGTCACTACAATACACAACTTAAAAAAAATTAAATGGTTTATTTTACAATGCTTAATCGACTGTGGTGATGTAGCATCTGGGTGAAATGAAGGTGATAGGTTTTTTTATTTTATTTTTTTATTGGGTTATTTTACGATACTATATCAACATCTACGTTATTTAGCGTCTGAATGAAATGGTGATAATGCCAGTGAAATGAGTCCGGGGTCCAGCACCTAAAGTTACCCAGTATTTGCTCGTATTGAGTTGAGGGAAAAGCCCAGAAAAAACCTCAACCAGGTAACTTGCCCCGACCGGGATTCAAACCCAGGCCACCTGGTTTTGCGGCCAGACGTGCTGACCGTTACTCCACAGGTGTGGAATGCAAGCGAAATGAGTCCAGGGTCCAGTGCAGAAAGTTACCCCATTTGTTCTTAATGGCTTGAGGGTAAAATTGGAAACTACCAAACCTCGGATTTTTTAAAATTAATAACAGACAGGGGTAGACAAATCCCAGGAACCAGGTTGCCATGGCAACTAAAAATTTTTATGTAGTATCTGAGTTTTCTTAGAGTTCAAAATTTTCTAAGACTTCAATTTTTTTCATGTCGCTACAATAAATCATTTGTTCTAAATTTTTGTAAATTATTTATTTTACGACACTTTATCAACTGTGGTAGTTACCTAGCTTCTGGGTGAAATGAGTCCAGAGTACAGTGCTGAAAGTTACCCAGCATTTATCACTATTCGTAGCTATAAATGTAGGATTCCCTAAATGTATTTAAAGTCCAGGGGAATTCTTGAAGGATTGCAGGATGAATTCTTATGTTAGCAATGCTGCAACGTGCAATTGGAAATTATGCATTTCAAGAGTCGTTCAGTTGCAGACATGGCATACTCAGGGTGCCACATGAGGTTGTGTGTGTCAAGTAAGACGACAAAATTAGTGGGGGGAAAAAAGGTTTTATTTAATGACGCTCACAACTGCCCAGGTTATCAATATTGCCGGAGTGCCAGAATTTTATCCCGCAGAAGTTCTTTTCCATGTCAGTAAATCTACTGACATGGGCCTATCGCATTTAAGCACACTTAAAAAATGCCACCGATCTGGCCCGGGAACGAACGTGCAACTTCGGTCATAGAAGGTCAGCGCTACAGCAACTACGCCAACCAGGCCGACGAAATTAGTGGATTTTCGATCCCACACTGACGTCGTCCTTCAATTTTTCTTAAATTGTCAGTACGTATAATTCGACTAGAAGTCAAACAGCCTAGACAAATGAAGTCTAACTCCCATAGCGCTCTTGTGTAGGAATACCAAAGAAGCATTTTTCTTTCATCATGAAGGAAAATTCTGATGCTAGTGGTCAGCTGAATAAGTCTTATGTAATTTAAGGCCAAAATTTATCCTGCCTTATACAGAAATGCCAGTTTATGTAGGCCTATGTGTAGATATATCCTAATTACTTCAATTACATTCTAGTAGGCCACAATACTCACTCTCTCAAAAATGTGTTCTAGATGCAGGACTCCACCAGTCGCAGCCAAAGTTGTACAGGACATCAGCAGGCTGACATCCAGGTTGTACTCGAGTTCCTCCTGACCGCTGCACCCAAGTGAAGTGAGGTCGACCTGCAAAATAGATAATAAAAATGAGTCCTGCCAATGATTTTGGAACCGAATGAAATTTGAATTCATTAAAAGTAGTATGGTTTATATAAGCACGAAAAGATAATTTTCAGTACCAGTACCGATAATTTTTGTGTGGGAATTTTGAGGGAAAGGGGGAAGGAAGGTAACCGTATTTATCCTCTAGACCTCTGACAAGACGAAAGTTAAATGTTTTCTAACGCCAGGCGTTTGACAAAGTCATTTGACCTCTTGCACTCCAATATTTTTCAAAGATATTGTCATGATCAGCCACTGAGACTGTTACTTATATCTCAACGGATCTCCCAATTTTTGTTGAAATAAAGTAATAAATGGCCACGGAAGCATACCATTGTCTTTCTTCTGACCAGTCCTACCATTGGAACATGATAGTACCTAATATGACATTGATAGTTGCATGTGATAGTTCACGCAAAATGTCAAGTTCAGACTTACTTAGATGTACTTATATTAAACCATACTCACAAAATCATACCTAGCTTCATATATAATGTCCTATAATTCACATTAATACTTCAAGCTTAACATCACTAACCAGTAACGACTCGTGGCTATGAAACCGTGCTTTGAGTCTCAATGCGTAATAATTGTAGTTATAACTTAAATGTAATATAATATTGCTAATAAATGTTACGTACGACAATTTCAAATACGTTAGAGCCATTAAACCAATAAATACAAACCGATGTATTTGGATATACCTGCCATTTCATTTTTTCGACATCACCAATCTTCCATCCATGCGGAAAACTTCCGACGTCATCACGCACATCGAGATGAAAGGCCGTAATTCAATCGTTATCCGCCAGGCTGCAGTACAAAACAACCATTGTCAAATCAATGTCTTACAACAGTAATTAATTTCCACCTTTATCTTAACCAGTGTACAATTCAGTTTTCCGAGAATTAATAAAATAAAATATACAAAATTTTGAGCTATCTGCATTAAACCCTTGCATTAATCTAAATCAAAAGTTACAGTTCAAGTAAATGTTCGCACAGCTGGCACCAGCGATACTGTCCCGAGGGTGTTATGTTTTATAATTATTATAGTCTGTGGCAGAAATTACGTCTTTCTGAATAATTGCTGCACGATTGCTACGAAAATAAATTTAAAAAACTCAGTCAACAATCGACGACTTCAGTTAGCTAAATTGTTTCAAGATGGCTCTTACTGTAACTATATAAAGGGATTTTGTTATTCTACATAGATTCTTCCTGTCGAAACTTAACCGGTTTTTCTTTCAGGTATTCGTGTTATTAAATTTCTGTTGTCATATTATTAAAGCTAATTAAAAGTTCATGATGAATTTGATTATACAAGACGGCTGTAGCTAATCACATAACATACTCTTGTTTGTTGCAAAATTACATTGTTAAAGTTAAGATAGCTGACATGGGATGAAAATTTGATTGGCAATTAATTTTTTTTTCCCATAATATAATTATTATTTTTATTCTTCCTGTTCTAGATTGATTATGGCTGCCATAAAGAAGCTTAACTTGTCGTGGTGTCAAAGTAGGCGGTTATTGAAGATTGATATATTCAACAGCAGTGCAGACAAGAAATGGACAAATCTTCAGATGTTTGTACGGCATTATGTGAAAAGAAAATACCCAATTAATCCAGAGGAAGCAGAAAAACTACCTGGTAGAATTTTCAATATGAATTAAAGCATTAGTGTTGCATTATTCAGATATTAATCTGTAGGAAGCAGTTTTCACATTACAGAATTTTTCAAAATATTTTGAAATGGACATAATCACCGAAGAAATTGAAAACAATTTAATTTTTTGGGCAGGATACAATACAAAACAAAATTACAGCACTTGGTAAATCTTTTGTTTTCTGACTTTGAAAGCAGTAAGCTATAATAGTAATGAAATGGTGTGTCCTGAATAAATAACAAGAAAATACATAAAAATATAAATAGAAGATGAACAAATAAGTAAATGAATTAATAAATGAAACAAATAATAAAAAGGGCATTAATAAAATAAATACATAAGGAAATGCGTAAATAAACGAATAAACAAATTAATTGTAAACAAATAAATAATACAAATGCATTAATAACAAAATAGATTAATAGGCTAAGCAAATAAATTAATGAATTAATTAATAAGGAAATATATGAATTAATAAACTAATTACGTACGAATAAACAAATACATAAAAATAAACATATATTAATAAGAATATAATTAAATAAGGAAATAAATAATAAAAAAACATTAATAAAATTAGCAAATAAATATTTACATAAATAGGATGATTAAAATATAACTGAGTGAACAAATAAATAATAAAAATAAAGAACTATTAATTTAATAGCAAAATAAATAAATAATGAAATAACAAAATAAACCCAGCAGCTGGCCGATCTGAGATTTTTCATGGTTTTCCCCAGTCACAAAGGCAAAGGCCGGATTTGAAATATACATACCATGATTCATCACCTTAATCACCATCATCATAATCGTTAATGAAATTTAAATCTGTTGAAATGAATATGCCACATAATAAAACACACGACTACAGAAACATAATCAGAACAATAGCCTATAGCCTACACACACACACACAATATATAATCTAGATGTTAAAGTGTGTGTGAATAAACTAAAAGAAAATAAATAGGCAAATGAATATATAAATAAATAATGAAAATAAACAAATACATTAATAGCAAAATAAACAAATAAATAAATAAGCAAATACAGTAAGTAAATAAATAAATGAATAAAAATAAATAAATGCTTGAATAGCAAAATAAATAAATTTATATGCGGATAACTAACTAAATAAATAAGGAAAATAATGAATTATTAATAAAAAAGAATAAAATTACATCAATAGCAAAATAAATAAATTCGTTAGAAAATAACTAAATAAATAAGGAAAATAATAAGCAAATGAATAGACCTATTAAATATAAACAATTACATTAATAGCAAAATAGGTATATAAATTTGTAAGCAAATAACTACAATAATAAGGATAATAATAAACAAATGAATAATGAAACTAAACATTTTTATTAATAACACATAGATACATGTGTCAAATAACTAAATAAATAAGGAAAATAATAAATGATTTATAAAAATAAATAATTGCTTTAATAGCAAAATAAATAAATATGTAAGGAATTAAATAAATAAGAAAAATAATAAACAAATTAATGTTAAAAACAAGAATTGCATTAATAGCAAAATAAGTAAATATACAAGCAAGTAACTGAGTAAGGAAAATGATAAAGAAATTAATCATAAAAATAAACAATTAACTTATGAGTATTAGGGAATGAATAAACAGATGATTTATAAATAAGCAAATAAATATTGTAACAATTCATAAATAAGTAAATTAATGAACGAGTAAATAAATAACTAAGGGCATAAATGAATAAATAAATAAATATGTGTATAAAATAAATAAGCAAATGAATACCGTAAACAAAGAAACAAGTGAATGAATTACAAAATACATAAACAAATACATATATTAATAAACAAATACAGTAAAACAAGTAAATGAATAAATAAATAAGTACTGTGAATAAAATAAAAGAAAGAATAAATGATTTCTGAATATAACACAATAAGCAATGTATTGGTGTCAGTGTTTCAGTATGCTAGCACTTCTGAACCAAAGTGGCGCGTGTATGTGTGGGGAGTGGCAGAGCATGGAGCCCTTGGTGTCAACTTGCAGTTGAAGAAAAGCAGAAAACCTATCAGCTACCTTCAGAAGCCAGTCAGAACACATTTCGCAGAACAGCATAAGGTACAACGCATTGCCCTCTTTGTGAAATTAATAAGTACAGTGAAAACTGTAAAATTGACCCTTCTGTAACATGACCATCTGTCCAGTGTTGTCCTCATATGAGAACATTCTTTCCTCCATAAGGACTCGAACAAGCTCTCATTTCATATTGCTAGTCCAAGATGTGGTCACAGAGCAGGATGATAGAACCCATATACGTAGCTCTAAAATTTTAAATGTTTTTGTATAAATTACATGATGCAACATCCCAAAAACTTCGTATCGTTTTGACACTTTGAAAGTGTTAATGAATTTTTGCTATTTTTCAAGTACAACTTAACCACAGTGACCAGCCTCATGGTCTAGTGGTCAGAGCTTCTGGCTATAGTTCATGAGGTCCCGGGTTCGATTCCCGGTTAGAGCATAGGAATTTTTCCTTAAAAGGGTATTATTCCTGTGTTCGTCCATGGTCTGGAATTTAGGTTAAGTTTAGATTTAAAACCTCTCCTGGCACTACATTGCCAGAAGGCAAATGCCGGGTAATATTTTGGCGAGTCCTCGGACCTCACCTCATCTCACTACATCTCGCCAAAATATTGTAAAAAATTGCACAAAATTGTAAAAATTGTAGAAAATTACTAAATTGTAAAACTATAAAAATTTGTAAAAATTGTAATTGTAATATTGTAAAATTTTGACTTGTTCCACATCTTAAAGCTTCATTGCTCATGTAAGATCTATGGAATAAAATAAATGAATGAATGAATAATCATCCTATCACATCATTGGGGTAATGTAACTCCGCCTTCCAGGTGCCCCAACCTCAGAAGTGGGTTACAACTAAGCCATAGCCAGGAGAGAAGACCAGAAATGTCGAAAAGACAACCTGGTGGCATTGGATAAAAAAAAAAACTTAACCACAGTAAAAATCATAAGTTAATAATTTTTTGTACTACCTGGAAAAAATATAACTTGAATTGGATAGACCAGTTATTTCCAACAGTGATGTCAGATATAACTCACTTGTCTGAGCAGACACTGCAAAGCTCAAGGCACCGATACAGTAAAGGTGGCTTTGTCATCATAGCAACAGTGTGCATGAAAAAAATTGAAGATTTTCTTTTAATGATTCTAATATTTTACATTGTGTTTTTCTGTAAATTTCAGATGCTATTTTAGACTGGCAAATTCTGTATGTATTTCTATCAGATAGGAACAGATTTATTTTGCATTTTGTAAACACTGACATGGGTTAATGGATTATACTAACCACATAACTACTAGAGACCTTACTTTAGTATTAATCTTAAGTAATTGAAAACCTAAATTGATAAACATCCCAAGCCCAGAATTTACTGAATTTGAATTTTTACCTGACATTTGTGTTTTTCATAGGCTACCATCCTGTAAAAAAAGAATATCTGA